>MNCI01009981.1:73591-145431 GCA_015680685.1 Gnetum montanum | reverse complement strand
CTTCTTTTATCTTTAAAGTGAATCTTCGTGGTATTTCAATCATAAATTGTCAAGTCTTTTGAAGGTTCTATTGAATGCAATTGTTGACATCCATTATCTAGCCAAAATAGAGTCTTGTACATGATAGTTTACACAGCAATTTTTTGGATAGCATACTAGGAAGGTCTTGAAGAAATTACTTATTTGAGCCTTGGAAGTTTGAACAATTCATAGTTATTGAATTTGGGATAGCTTTATTGTGAAGTGTTTACTCGTATCATTTTACCTTGTTTAAACATTTCAGATCTTTACACAAATCTGCTTTCTTTTTCTCTTTTGTCTATTTCCATTAAATCTCGCTCAATTTCTAGTTTTTTTTGTGGAGCTATCTCTTTCTCTGGGAAAAATTAGAAGTAGATTCCCAGAGTTGTGCTCAAATGTTTTTGCAAAACTTTATTTGTTACAAGTAGGTATTATAGTACTTTGCAAAGTTGGCTAAATCTCATAGTACAAGTAGGTATTATAGTACTTTGCAAAGTTGGTTGAATCTCTTTAAGATAAGTCATTTATAGTTTTAGACACAACCCAATCATTTCATTTTTCAAAACAGCACACCGCAACAGCACACACACATACTCATATTAACTACTGAGTATATTTGGAGGGATCTGGGCCTTGGTGTTGCCAGAGACCAGCAAGCACCTAAATCCTGTTCGAGGACACTCATTGGCGGTCACATCCCAAACGGTCGCCAACAGTTCTTTTGGTGCTAGAATGAGGGCTAAAAGTTTAGCCTCTAAATTCATAAGCCTTATAATTTTAGCGCATCAACAATTCTTTGTTACTGTAAAGGCTTAAGAAATTAAATACTATTTTTAGTTCATGACCAAGAAGATTGATAGTTTGGAAAATTTAAAAGTTTCAAAAGATATTCTTGATTCTAAGATTGATTCTTCATCAGAAGAAGAACAAAAGAAAGTTTTTGAATTAGAAAACAATTAGTGGAGTGAAAACTAGAAGATCAAGAAGATCACCCATTATATCTGGTTTATCGATTTATAAGAGAAGATCTAGAAAGTCTATGAGTTCAACAATCCAAATGAATAGGATGGCAAATCCTTGGCAAAGAGTTACACCATTAGGATTTCAAAATTACAATGATATTCCTAAGGTAGTTTACAAATATTTGCCTGAGCCTTTCATTCCTAGAAAAGCTTATTTAGCTGAAGAATATATTCACATGTTTGAGTTAGCTTTAACTCATGCAAATGTTCAACATCAAGATCAAACTTGTAGGTTTTTTGTATCAAATTTAAAGGATATGGCTCAGATTTGGTATTCGAACTTAACAAGTAATAACATTACATGTTGGGATAACATGAAGAATATTTTCTTAGCCCAGTTTGGTAATCAATTAGATCAACAACAACTATACTGTGGACTGATACAAGCTAAGCAAGGAGTTAAAGAGTCAATTAGAGATTTTAACATCAAGTTTCAATGAATTTGTGGACTCTTTCAAAGACAATATAGACCATTAGAAGAAATGCTTAAAGAAACTTATCTTAAGGCTGTCAACCCCAACATTTCAATTTGGTTAAGGAGAACTCCAAACTTAACTACACTAAAGGACTACTTTAGTGAAGCTATATAGTTTGAAAAATAGTTGAACTTGAATCCTGAAAAAAATATTGCAATTCAAAAAAGAGAAGAAAGAGTTATGAATCCTATGCAAGATTTTTCTCAATTTAAAGCTTTACTAGGTCCATCTTATTTTAAGATAGAGCAAGAACATAAAAAAGTAGAATCTGAAAAAGGAAAATTAATGAGAGATATGTCTAACAAAATAGTGAAGCTTGAAAAAGCCTTGGCAAGAGTTAATATCAAGGGAGAAAGGAAAAATAGAAAGCATAAACATCAAGACACTAAGTTAGCAAAAGATGAGGATGAAAGTGACCTTGTTATGTCCAACTTTCTTGATATTGAATCTGATAATGAGTTATCTAGTGTTCATTATGTAAGTAAATCTTCTAGCAATGGATCTAGCGATACTTCTTCTCTATCAAGTTCTGAAGAAGATATGTCTTCAGATGAAGAATGTAATAATGATGAAGAAAATGGATATAGTCTCTGATCAAAAGAAAGATTAACTAATTCTAGATCCCCAAATGTTATTACTAATCCATCTACTAAGAAAAAAGCTTTTGAGCCAAATAGAAGAGATAAGAATAAAGGTAAAGACAATCAAGTAGATAAAAGCACTCCAAATCAGTCTTTTAATAAATGGATAAAGAAACCATTGGTGATGGAGAGTATGATTTGATTGAATACCTTAAACATGTCAAGGCCAATATTAGCTTTTATCAATTGCTTCAAATAGGAGATCAGCAAAGAAAGGCTTTAGAGTTCATTAAAGGTAAAAGGAGAGTTAGAGAATCAAAGTTAAGTTATGTGTCTAATAATGATGAGAAATTAAAGACCTCATATGATAAGGAAGCTCCTCCTTTGCTTTTGACAATGAAATTAAAGGTTAAATACTTACACAATTGTTTGATTGATTCTAGAGCTACATCTACTATAATGTCATTGTCTATATGTAAGAAACTTGGTTTGATTCCTGAAAAATCAAATAAAAAGTTTGTTCAAGTGGATAAAAGTAGAGTGAAGATTGTGGGTCAATTACCAAATTTTCTATTAGAAATTGCTTCTGAACCCCACGTCAGAAGTAGAGTAACTATTCAAGTGGCAAATATACCAGATTCACATAGTCTCTTATTGAGTAGAAGTTGGAGCAAGAATTTCTCAGGTTACATATCAACAGATTATTCTCACATGTGGCTACCTTGGAAAGGAGAACCAAATCAAATATACATCTATAGTGATCTTTTGATGATTGATAACATTACTTCAAATGGAAAAAGTAAAATGATTGAAAAAGAAGGTGTTGAAAACAAAATTTGTACACTCTAAGTAAATTATAGTTCTGAAAAAAAACACTCAAAGAATGATGATAAATGAGAGTTATATTTTGATGGTTCATGTAATTCAAAAGGTGCAGGAGTCGGTATAGTTATATTTAGGAATGATTCACCTGAAATTCTCAAAGCAATTCATCTATCTTTCCCTTGTACTAACAACAAAGCTGAGTATGAAGCTTTATGTATTGGTATAAGAATAGCTTTAGACAAAAAGATCAGAGTAATCACTATAAAATGAGACTCAAGATTAGTTTGTGAACAAGTAAAGGGTAACTATGTAGTAAAGAGCTCATTCTTAAGACCTTATAAGCAACTTGCTTATAAGATGTTAGATCAATTTCAACATTGCCGAATAGAGCATATAAACAAAGTAAAAAATCTTATAGCAGATAATTTGGCAAAGGTAGATTCAACATTAGATATGCAGATAATAGAAAGTTACAAAAATGTAATGGTTGAAGAAGAACATCAACCATTAGTACAAAATAATATAAGACATTTACAAGTATTTGAAGATGATGATCAAGTACTAAGATTTATGAAAAAAAAAAGGAATTTGAGGGTCAAGTGATACTTGAAACATCATCAAATTCCAAAGATAATTTCATTCCAAAAAAGATGATTGACTTGGAACATGAGTTCAAGAAAAATTTACTTACTAGAAAAGATATACAAAACCTAGATAGTTAAGCTTTCGAGGTAGTAAATTTTGGATTAGACATGATGCCAAAGATGTTGAATGTTACAAAGGGAAGAGATTCGAGTTTCAAGCAAAACTTGTTAACATGTCTAAGAAATAATTTGGATACTTTTTCTTGGTCTTATGATGATCTTAAAGCTTTTAGACCAAATGTGATGACACAAAAATTCCTTTAATATAAGGTTGTAAAATAGTTAAGAAAAAACAAAGGAAATTTAATCCATCATTTAAACTAGCTATGAAAACCGAAATCAAGAAGTTGTTACAAGCATGAACATATATCTAGTACAATATTCAACATGGCTTGCTAACCTTATTCCAGTGAGAAAGAAAAATGGTGATATAAGGCTTTGCGTAGACTTTACAAATCTGAATGATGCCATAAAAAAAGATAAGTATCCACTTCCAAGAATTGATGAGATGCTGATTAAAGTCTCAGGTTGTCAAGTATATTCTTTCTTAGATGGTTTCTCAGGCTATAATCAAATTGTGGTAGATAAGAATAATAGATACAAAAATGCATTTATCACCAAATGGGGAACTTTCACTTACCAAAGAATGCCATTTGGATTGTCAAATGCTGGAGCTACTTTCCAAAGAGCAATGGATTTAGCATCTAAAGATTTATTAGGCAAATTTTTGGTGGTTTATTTGGATGATATTACAATATTCTCAAAGAAAAAAGAAGATCATATTAATCATCTCTAGCAAGTTTTCGATAGATGTCGTGAGTTTGGTATTTCATTAAATCCTAAGAAGTGTATCTTTGGGGTTAAATATGGAAGCTTATTAGGCCATGTAATATGTCAAGAAGGAATTGTCATAGATAATTCCCAAATCCAAGAAGTACAGAATATTGAACATCCCACAAGTAAGAAATCTCTTAAATCTTTCTTTGGGAAGATAAAATTTGTGAAAATGTTCATCCCTTGGTTTACTAAAATTACCAAGACTTTGATGCATATGCTAAAAAAGGATGTCCAAGTAGAGAAAACACCAGAATCAGAGAAAGATTTATCAGAAATTAAAAATGCTATACAAGAGGCTCCATATTTGGTGAAGCCTAGCCTTAAAGAAGATTTTTGGTTATATTGTTTTGCTTCGAATGATTCTATCGCTACCATTTTAACACAAAAGGATGATGAAGGTCAAGATGAATCAATTAGACTTTTTGGGTATCAGTTAAAAGGTTCAAAATTAAATTATTCAGACTTAGAGAAATAAGCTTTTGCAGTCATCAAAGCACTTCAGAATTTTAAATATTATTTAGAAAGTTCATTAGTTCACATTACGCTAATTGAACCTGCAGTCAAGCGATTCCTAGCCCAAAATGAGATTGGATTAAAAAAAAGGAAAATGACTTATAAAGTTGCAAAGTTTCAGATTTTCATTGAAAATATGCAAAAAAATTAAGGAAATGGGATTAGCCAAGTTAATGACTAGAGGAAGTGAAGTACGCACACTTGACACCCATGAAGAGAATTGGTATGATGAAATTCTCAAATTTCTTAATACAAGGAAAATCCCAAATAATTTAACTACAAGTCAAAAGAGAGCTTTCTTCAAAAGAGCACGAAGATTCATTATTAAAGATGGTATATTATATAGAAAAGATTTTCAAGGGGTTTTATTGGAATGTGTTCATAATGATCAAATTAGTTCCATTTTGGAACAATTTCATGATCATTTGAATTTATTTTATGAATCCCCTAAGTTGACTATGCAACATATACTTTAATATGGATATTACTGGCATTCCATATATCAAGACATTAGTTCAAAGATTCAAAAATGCTATAAATGTCAAATTCATGGGCCCATGATTAAAAAGGCTAGAGCCCCTTTAAAGCCAGTAGTTGCAAATAGACCATTTCAGCAATGGGGTTTGGATTTTATTAGTACAATTACTCCTTCAAGAGCTGGGCACAAGTTTATTCTCACAGCTACTGATTATTTCACTAAATAGTCTGAACCAAAGGCTCTAAGAGGAAGTACAGCATCAGATGTGATTAAGTTTCTAGAAGACCACATTCTAAGTAGATTTGGTCTACTCGAAGTGTTAGTGTTAGACAATGGACCCACTTTCAAATCTGAAGAGTTTATCAAATGGGCATCAAAAAAATCTATTTTCTTATTTTTCTCATCAAACTATTATCCTTAAGGAAATGGCCTAGGAGAATCCACCAATAAAAAGCTTATCGCTTATATCAAGAAATCAATGGATGGGAATCCAGGAAATTGGATCAATTATCTACAATCCGTGTTATGGTCAAATTGAATTAGATTCAAGAGAGCTATTGAGACATCACTGTATAACTTAGTTTATGGTTTGCCAGCTAGAATTACAAATAAGATTGTAAGCTCAGCTTCTGAATTTGTACAAAGATATAGTAAAAAAACTGATAAAGATAAAAGTTTCATGACTTTGCTTATTAAAAGAGAACCTGAAGTAGATAAAGCAAGGGATAATTTGTTACAAAATACCTCTCAAGTTAAAAGATGGTTTGATAGGAAAGCTCTGAAAAGAACTTTCAAGATAAGGGACCTTGTCCTATTATGGAATATGAAGAAACCGAATAAGTTTACCCCGACATGGATTGGTCCATTTCAAATTACAAAGAAATTATCAGAGGATACTTACAAATTATCAACTTTGAATGGCATGGAATTGCAAATTCCATATAATGTTTTGCATATAAAACATTATTTGGGACAATTGCATACAGCTTGAAGATATCCTTACATAAAGTAATATATGTATATACTATTAGGTATAATATTACTAGGAGTATAGTATTAATTATTATGTTTAATTATGCTATTGGTATATAGTTAGATAAGTAGATAGTATATTATAATAATAAATATATTTAGGATAAGTTTATTTAAATAATATATTAGTTTTATAAGTTAATTCCTACAAGTGAAACAAGTGGAAGCCTACAAGTGTGACAAGTGGAGAAGGTGACTTATCCACCAGTTAGTGAGGATTTTGACAAGTGGTTAGAATGCACAAAAAGAAGGAATATTGGTTGAAGACTCTTGGGGAGAATTTTAAATTTCTGGCTACTATAAAAAGAGGAATGGGTTACCTAGGATTTCCTCATCTTCCAATTCAAGTTGAGTAGAGAAAGTAAGAGAAAGCTAATTTGAAAGAGAAGATGGATTTTGGGAGAACAATGAGAAAGCCTTTCATTCCTTATGTGCTGGGATGTTGCCTAGAACATGTGTTAAAGACTTACTTGAAAGCTAGAGCATGTGGAGCATCAAAAGAGTGTCCTTTCATGGCTTGGTTGGCTGATGAATTCTCTTTCCTCACAAGAGGTTTAAAGATAAAATCAAATATTTGGGGACACTATCAAAATTGCACCCAAGAAGAGGAAAGGGGAGAAGAGCAACCAATCAATGGAGATTCATGGGAAGAAGCCTTTGTGTCCCAACAAGAAGAGGAAGGATCCAATTGGGACGAACAGAAGAGTTCATCTGAAAAGGAAAATGAAAAGACTGCTGAAGAAAAAGTTCAAGCAGATCAAGTTGAAAGCTCCACCAAACCAAAAACAACAGAATAGCCTTCATCACGTCAGAAATTGCCTATGAGAAAGTTAGTGATATGAGGATTCCTACCATATTAACCCTCACAATTCTATTCCCATCTCAAGAATAGTCAATGAATGGAGTACTTGATAATGTACAATTTTTTATTTTTTTTAGGAATGAGGTTTTTATACCACCAAACCTTATGTTTGATGGAAATTTTCCTCCAAAAAGATTTATTTTCAGCTATAAAAATTCAATAAAAGCTTTAGTTTTAAAATGGGGCTTGCATAAATTTCTTTAATTTTTTTTAAGGGGGCAAAAATGTTGGCACATTTTGGCCATTGCATGGAACAGGTTGGCATGATTAAAGGTTTATGCAGTTGGAGAAGTTGCAAGAATTTCAGTTTGTAGAAGAAGAGAAATAGCATCTAATTTTTTTAAAAAAGAAAAATGGTCAGAGAAAGGGTATTATATCCATTATACAAATCATGTACTCATTGATATCTTATCAGCACTTTTTACCAAAAAAAGTATTTAGGTATGCGGTTGAAATGGTGTTTCAAGATCTGCCAATGAATTTTAAAGGCCTATTCCAAAGTAGGTAGGAATCACATTACCCATAATCCACATCCAAAAAAAATATAACAGAGACCAAGTTACATATACATGCGACTATCAAGTATTAAATGCAAAAGTAAGCATAGTACTATTTACAGCAGTGAACAAAGGGTCAGAGATCTACTCATCAGCAGCGAAGAAGATGACTCCTTTTATTCTTTTCATAAAATTTTGCAAAATATATCAGTCCTATTTCCTAACACAAAATACACAGCTGGGTTGTGTTTTGTTTTAGTCGTTTACGTAATCTACTTCCCAATGCATTTTCTACCACCTCAAACAAATTTTTCTTTTGATACGAAAAATGACGGCCTTCCCTTTGCGAATCCCTGATCATGTTCAGTAGTGGCAACGTCTACGAGGGCGAGCTTCATTAGGGGAAGTGTAGCGGAGGTGGGGTGTATTATTACTTTGTGAAAAGTTGGTATGAGGGCGACTGGGTAGATGGAAAGTATGATGGCTATGGTGTCAAGAAGTGAGCTCGCGGTAGCCGTTATTGTGGTCAGTACCAGTGTGGCTTCAAGCATGGCTACGGGGTTTATTTTTTTTCTTACTAGTGATATGTATGTCGAGCAGTGGGCCAACGGCCAGAGCCACGTCACTGGTGTGTAGACCCGCGATGATGGAAGCCGCTTTGTGGGCTAGTTCAAGACCCGCGATGATGACGACTATGCGCCGGAGATTCACGATTCCCAAGAAAATCTCACGAACCGTTCGTGGTGGATTCGGGCACGCGTACAGAAGCGTGTAAAATCCGCATTGGGTACGTAAATTATAATTTTTCGTTCGATTTTTCAACTCTCAACGAGACCATTCATTGTCGAGTAAAATCTTACCTATTTTTACTGCAAATGGCGTCAAATGTTACCTGTTTCCTGCAAATTGCATCCGCGTCCAATACCTTTTATTTACAGACGCTCCTCCTATTCCACCATTGATAGGGATTTGAATGCTTCCACAGATTTTCCAAACGCTTTATTTCTCAGGGACAAGTTAGGACGAGCGCAACCACGTATGTGGAATAATGCATTTCCTATTACAAACTTCATTTTCAGTTTTTCATCTGTAGGCAATGACGAAGAAACGATGAATATTTTTTTTGATGCAGGGTCTCATCTGCCCAGTCTGATTTGGGTGACTGGGTAGAAGACTTGCCTTATCGGATTTATCTGTTGATGCTTAGAGAATGAGTTGTTACCTTTACAGAATGCGCTGCACATCTATCATTCTATACTTTATTATTCTATATTTTTCAGTTTCTATATTTTTTATCATTCTATATTTTTCAGAAAATCGATCTTCCTTCTAGCGGAATATGGACGGGCTTGCCGAGCCTGCGTAAGCACCCATTGCGAGCGGTTCTCTTCGATCCTTAATTCTAGTTTTTGTTCTTAAAAAATTTGGATGATATTTCTTCCGTTTTTTAAATGCGAGCGCTACATGCTTTACCTTTGTAATCTTAGTGCACAATTTTTCTGCTGAACGTTCGCTCTTGGTTCTCACTTGTTATTTTCCGCTTCTTTCCCTTGTTGCTGTAAAGATTTCTCTCCATCTCTATCGTGATTCGTGAGCACGAAATCCACTTTTCTTCCCCTTCTGTTTTGCTCTTCCAGTTTGCGTGAGAACACGTTCCTGTCTGATCTTTAGTAGTGGATTTTAGTGGATTTTCGTATCAATTGAGTTGCCTATTTTGCTTAGATTTACCTGATCTTTACTTTTCGTATGATTTTAGAGAAAATATTTTTATTTAGTGGATTGGTTTCATATTTTTATTCATGAGCCATGGCCACCATCTCATGTTGCGTCTCTGGTTTTAGGTAACGGCCGTAATTCCGGCCATTCATAAATGCACAATCTGTGGCCGTCATTCCAGCTAGTCATTAATGCACAACCTATGAGGGAAGGGAATTAGTTGGTTACAAAACTACTTTCAGGCCTCTCCCTCTGCAAGTGCATACAGAATAGTCCAAGCATACATTTGTTCAAAGTTCAAACAAAATTTCAGCACCATATCCTTCCCAAATCTTTTTAGGAAGCCCTAGACAACATCTGCAGTCAAACATGCAAGAGGCATGAACTCAACCCACAACAACAAATTCAAAAACTCCAAAGACCTGCCTTTGAATCTCCTGCTATCCCAACTTTATAAAGCGAGCCCATAAGTCCAAAACGTGTCATGAACTTGCCGAGAGCATTATTAATAGCCCAGAAGGAGATAGAGCTCTGTGAAAATGGTGGTGGGGAAGGGATTCCTGGTGTAAAAATCTAATAAACTTTATTGGCTTATATGATTGGTATTAGTTTTCCATGAAAATGTAGCAATATTTTTCCTAATGGCACAACCTATTGTTGATTTCATCCTTTATGTTGATAAAGATACACCTGCATAGGAGAAATTTATGTAATTTATGAAAATATGTTATAGAAATTGATAGCTCTTTTGATTTTTATAATGCTCAGTTACTTCATTGATTTTAAAAAAATGGAATGTTACAAATACCCCATTGCATATGGCTGCATATGCATTAAATATTAAGTGGTATTTTTCAAAACATAGAGATAAAAATCCAACAAGGCCTTGTGACGATTTTGATGTAAGAATAGGTTTTTTAGAATATGTTAAACGATTACATTCACCTTGTAAGGTTAGCTTAATTAAAAAGGAATGGCTTTAATTTACTAAAGGACATACAAAAGCATTTAAATGTGAAGATGTTATACTTGATATGGATGGAATAGTTGAAGAAGATCCAGCTAGATGGGGAGTTTGCATGGTGGAGATACTCCTAGATTTCTTTAGGAGTGAAGTTTCTTTCTTAGATCAATTTTTTTATTAAACATATAACAAATATTAATACGTATTAATTTTCTTAATTAATTTATGAAATGTGATTTGAAAACTTGAAATAGTGATGTTTTATATATCATGCATTTTTTAAACACCATGATTAATAGGCTATTAGGTCTTAAGCTTCAAATGAGTTTGTTTATTGATGAAGTTTTGAATAATTTATAAAATGAATTTTTTAACAATGCAAACATTTATTTTTGTTTTTATCATTTATGTAGGTTGCATCTTTTTCTAAAAGAAATTGGTCAAAAAAAATAGTCTAAGTCCAAAAAGAGTTGAAAAATTAGTATCTCTTCATAGCATGATTAGATTGGAAGAAAGAAAGGAAATAAAATATAGGCAATCACCTACTCTTTGTTGGGATGTTAATCTACTGACATAGTTAATGTTCCTGGAGCAATGAATCTTAATATTGATGATTCAATCCTTGATGAAGATGATTACCATGCAAATGATATTAATGACATAGAACAAAATGAAGCAGGTTTTACAAATTTACTCTTTAGAGTAGAGCTACAAATTTACTCTTTAGAGTAGAGCAAGGAGAAAATATAGGTTAAAATTAGAATTTGAACAATGTGACAATTTCTAAGCTTTGGCAAGAAACTCTTTTGTGATTTAAAGAGAGATAATTTTGTAACATTATCATATATATATATATATGATAATGCTAAAATATTTTATAATACACATGAGACTCAATACTTAATGTTTCATTGCAATCTTTTATGCAATTTTTAAGCATTAACAATATTTTGAATTTACATTGTACTTGTTTTATATTCTACAACGTTTTTTATATGATATATGAGATTTAATTTTTTTTTAAATTAATATATTTAAATTTTCTCTATCACGTCCCTGACTACGAACCCGTCCCCACTTTTTTTTGAGGCACACGTACCCAACACATTCAGAATCACGAATCCTCAATTCCTCGCTTCCACGAATCGGATTCTTTTGATGCATAGGATGACGATGATAGAAACCACTGAAACAGGAACAACCACCAAAATCAGTGCGGCCAACTAAATGGGAATAATAAAGGCAAAAATGGCATTGCAGAATAAGAGGAGAATCAAGATAACAAAGATAGTGTTCTTTCAACAGAAATGGTAGCTAACATACGTCAAATTCAGTAGGAGATGGAGCTATTTACTCAAAAGGAGGAGATACAATGGCTTCACGAGATGGACACCATCGAGGAAGATGTTAGTAATTGCATTCACAATGCTTACTATCTTTTGCACGTTATGAAGATGAGGTGGTGTCAATTTTTGTGAGGCAGGCGAGGCCGTTTCAGTTGTGAATGTTCATGGCGTAGGATCCACATATGTCCTCGTAGTAAGATCGTCGCAACGTCAACGACGGATCCATCTCATTCTTAATTTTCAGTCGTGTGTCCAGGACCATGGGCCTGCATTTGACCATGTTGATCATGTAGCTCTGTAGCTGCAACTTCTCTGGCTTCTCAGGGTTCCATCTATAAATCGAGAACAATTTTTTTCTGTCCCCGCCTTTGCCGGAAACTGCTGCTACCGATTGCCAACGACCGCAGCCACGCCATCATTGACGCCACTTTCAGAGATTTTCTCGATGACAACATGTTGTTGGAATACCCTATCGTGACATTTTCTACAATTGTAGGCATTTCATCTTGAAATCAGTAGATTCTAGATGGGGCAAACTCCACCACCATGCTTGTATTCGCTGATTTTGTCTAGCAAAGGAGGAGCTATACTAACATTGTTGGATGAGTACAGCAGAGGTGGTGCATTTCCCAAGCTCTGCTCTTTAAGCCTTGACTTCTACCATCATTTGTAGAAACTGCCAAGTTTGGAGTATGAAGCCATGCTAAGTGGATCTGCTGTGCTAGCCTAAATACATGCCAACATTACCAGATGCAGTGGCAAGACCTTGTTGTGTGGTGGCAGTTGATATACAGTTCTAGCCAAGATCGGCACAGGGCAGGATAATTTGAAATTGTTTGCAGAAATCGGGCTGTTTCAAGCCTGACGCCTTCACATTCATTTTTAAAACATGCACAAGAATTGGAGGAAGGAAGAATCAGTTACCAGGAGATGATGTAAAGGATGTGTTGCTGATTGAAGCACCTCTGTATTCGAATTTCTTTTTCTAGTGAACACAATTTTTCCAAGGAAGTCAGCAGAAAATTTTACATGGATATAAAGCCAGCATCAAGTGTAAATGCGTATGATTTAATTATATAGCATTATAAATTTGCAACGATCGGCTTGATTGATTTTAAAAACCATGCAACCACCTCCACCAACATCTACACTAAGGTGGATGCTGAATTACTTTCTTAGTACTGCCAGATCATAAGAATTACTAGAGCTTAATGATATTTAATAATTAAAATCCTAAATAAAAATAAAATGACAATTGTATGAAGGTCTTATAGTATGGAGATCTAGGATTTATTGTTTTTTTAAAAAAATTATTATATAGGTTGTTTCTTATAAAAGAAATATTTGTAATATTTACACATGCCAATTTTCTCCTAACTTCATGTATAAGTTACAACTTCCTAACTTTTTGGGCAAGTTATAACTTCCTTACTTAGGAGAGAAGTTACCCAAGATATTTTGGAATATCTAGCTACCTATAAGACCCTATAAAAAGGCTTCAGGGGTTAGAAGAAAAAGATCACACACTCTTAGGAAAAAAGGAGCATTTTTAAAGAAGACATTGTGAAAGATTGTTTGTAAGATGACTTGTTAAAGACAACATTTCAGCCTCTTTGTCATAGTCCTATGACTTATGCTTATTATTTTTTATTTTGTTTAAATTGTTTAGCTATTGGTTTAGAGAGTATCATGCTTGGTAAGTAATTTTGAGATTTTTAGATTTCTCTTATTGTTCTTGTTGCATGATAGAAAATTTCTATTAAAATTTTGCCATAGAAGAGCTTGCGTTTGAAAGCCTTAAGAGCATTTTAGTAGTGAATTTTATTATTGTGCAATGTATAAGAATCACTATTGAGATTGTTGTAAGAGAGCCTCTGCATGTAGTCAAGCCGTTGAACGATTCAATAGTCAAGAGGGTTCAGAAAATCTTTGGTATTTTGATAGGACCAGAATAGTTTCTTTTATCTTTAAAGTGAATCTCCATGGTATTTCAATCATAAATTGTCAAGTCTTTTGAAGGTTCTATTGAATGCAATTGTTGACATCCATTATCTAGCCAAAATAGAGTCTTATACATGATAGTTGACGCAACAATTTTTTGGATAGCATATTAGGAAGGTCGTGAAGAAATTGCTTATTTGAGCCTTGGAAGTTTGAATAATTTGTAGTTATTGAATTTGGGATAGCTTTATTGCAAAGTGTTTACTCGTATCAGTTTACCTTGTTTAAACATTTGAGATCTTTACACAAATCTACTTTCTTTTTCTCTTCTGTCTATTTCCATTGAATCTCGCTCTATTTCTAGTTTTCTTGTGGAACTATCTCTTTTTCTAGGGAAAATTAGAAGTAGATTCGCAGAGTTGTGCTCAAATGTTGTTGCAAAACTTTATTTGTTACAAGTAGGTATTATAAGGACCATATAGACTAGGCAATTGAACAAACTAAGAACTCTCAACAACTCACAGTACTTTGCAAAGTTGGCTGAATCTATTTAAGATAAGTCATTTATAGTTTTACACACAACCCAATCGTTTCATTTTTCACAACAGCATACTGCAACAGCACACACACATACTCACATTAACTACTGAGTCTATTTGGAGGTATCTAGGCCTTGGTGTCACCAGAGACTAGAAAGCACCTAAATTCTGTTCGAGGACACTCATTGGCGGTCACATCCCAAATAGTCACCAACACCTAGTACTAGTCTCTGGAAGATGGTTGGTACAATGCAAAGACCAAAGGGCATCTACCAATAGGCAAATGTTCCTCATGAATTAGTGAACGTAGTTTTCTCTTAGTTTTCAAGTGCAATGGAGATCTAATTATATCCACTATATTTGTCCAAAAAATGGTAGTACTCATGTCCTATGATGGTATCCAGGACCTAGTCAAACAATGATAGATAGAAGTGATCCTTGAAGGTAGTAGTGCTCAACATTTGAAAATTAATGCATATGTGCGACTTTCTCCCCTTCTTTGGAAGAATCACTAAAAGACTAGTCCATTCACTATCCTCAATGGGATAGATGAATCTTGCCTTTAGTCATTTCTGCAACTCCTGCTTGACTACCTCTTTTAGTCTAGGATTAAGCCTTCTTTGGGGTTGGCATCATTGTTTGACTATAGGATCAATATATATATGATGTTGTCAAATACTCAAATCAATTCTTGTGATCTCATTGTAAGAACACGCAAACATTATGGGCCACTTGTTGACAACTTCCAAAAAATTCCTCTTTTGTTCTTCTTTTAAATTAGCATTGATTATTATTGGCTTCTTATTATTCAAGAAATCATACTCTAATGTTGCCAGTAGGGCCTTCAATTCTAATGGTTCTAGTTCCATAGTATCTAGGATCTCCAATTATCCCTAATTTGTCTCTTCTTCTTGACTTATTTGTGGGTAGGAGTGCCTTTTTCTTAATTGCTCTAGCTTATCAACCTCTTCAATGTAGGCACTAACAACTTAATCTAATGGTTCCATGTACTTATTAGATTCAATTTTTCATTGGTGATTAGCCACTGGGTGCCCTCTTGTTGTGTGACAGCTACGTATAGATATTTTTGCACACATATTCCTTCTATACATTTATTGCATGCCTTAATATCTTCTATTTGATGGTCCATATTCTTTGCATGAAATTGGGCCCATTATCATTGTGTGTGATACATGGAACTCTACATCTTAGTATGATACCAGCTTCATCTTCCTTGACAATCTATAATGACAAGTCGTGAATCCCAAGCTTAGCATCAACAATGCTAACCCAAGCTGTTCCCATGATGATTGAAAATTCTCCCTTATTTTTATTGACATGGATTACTAGAAAATATGTATGCTAAGACTAGCCACTTATGTGGTGATCACATCATCCAATTTTCCTAGTAGAACTATGATCCACTAGTTTGTAAGATCTAACCAAATGATACTCTTCTTCAATGGTGGTAGATTCTAGGCTTGATACATGTCTTGTGAGATCAAGTTTACCCCTAACTCAAAATCAAGTAGAGCCTTTCATGGTTTCTACCTTGGTACTTGAAGCTATACTAAGGGAGTTCTTGAATGTTTTTTCTTTTGAGGAAGGGCTCTTGCCTTTATCCAATGGGTGATTATTCGAGTAAGCATGACAATGGTTACATTGGAATTCAAATAAGAGGAAAGTTTGTTATTCTTTCGAGGATTGGTTGTGGATGGGATGGAAGTAGATGTGATCCCCATCCTTTGAACCTTCTTAGAACTTGGTTAGAAAAAAGGTCATTTCCTAGATTATGGTTTGTATGTAGTCACCTCCTCCTGCGTGTTAATCATCCTTGCTATACTTTTCTATTATGGTTGTGATGGCAACTCTCCCTACATGACAAGAGGTGACACTAGTGAGAGAGGATTCAAATGTTGATTAGAAGAACTATTTGTGGATGGATGCATGTATAAGTTTGAATCTATCTATGGTGGTGTTGATCAATGGTGCTTAGCAGGATAATATTATGGTGTTTAAACTATGGCATTACTAGGAGAGATTGTATGTTATACATAGTATCCATATGGGTTTGGTTACTGATATGAATACTAGCATAGTGATGGCATGGTCCATGACTAGGATTGTTGCCACTATTGATAGTACTACTCTTGTGGCTATGGGTAAGCTCCATTGGGATAGTACATGGATTGGAAGGCCTACCTAGAGTAACCTTGAGGGTAAGGTAATCATTTGGGCATCTGTTTCTTGATAAAGTTAGGGTTAAGTGCATATACCCTCATTTCTTGTAAGTGTGCCATTACAAGACAACATCCTTTGGGATGTTCATATTGGCATACGACACATCCTTCCTTATCTTTGGAGCTTATTTCTAAACATTCAACCACTAAAGCCACTTTGCCCTTTTGTCTAAAGTCTCTTTTCATTTTCTTGTCCTTTCCTTTTCCAAAGGTTTGCTCTATTCACTCCTCCACAATCTTTAATGTTGTTGTAAATTTCTCATCAACTAAGTCCCACATCTTCTCTACCTTTGCTACTATGTCAGTGAGAGATTTATGGATAGGTAAAGTTTTCTTCTAAATTACCTGATCTAAGATCTCTTCTTATTATGTGTCACAAACTCTTGCATCCCTCTTCCTCATAGATGGATCTATGTTATATTCTTCCACTAAATCATTTTTCCTTAATTCTCTTTACTCATTTGCCACTTGGTCAATCAATTGCTATATCCAATGGGCAGAAATTTCAAACAATTGTCTTGGGGCATAAACCCCAAGCTCATCAATGATGTACCTTAGTTACTCCCGTTGTGAGAATCCATGGACTGGGCATTTGTGCAGTAGTGAATAGTACCTACCCATTGTGGCATCAAGGGATTTTTGGGTCCCTTGCTTACATCCTTGGATTTATCTTTGTAATTTAGACACCTGGGAATAAGTTTGATATATATTGTTGAAGAGTTTCAGCATGGTACTTCATTGTTTGATTGATTTAGGTTCAAGGAATTTGTACTAGCTCTTAGCTTCTTTCACAGGCACCCATGGAAATAGCTTTAGTTTATAGCAATCAATCTCAATATTTTGTAGGGCACATGCATCATGGAATACTTGAAAGTGCTATTAAGGATCAGCATTATAACCACCCTCAAATTTAGGCATGTTATTCATATATAGTCATTTGATACAACTATCCCTCACATGTCTAGTTGAAATATAAACAACTACCTTGATGTTTATCATGCTTTAAGTAGTCAATAGGGGTTCATCATCATTATTAAATTCATAAGCTTTGTTGTAGTGGTACCTCTGGTGGTCATTCCTAGTCTTCTCTCCTATCCCTATGTCTCTTTTGTTCATAGTCGTTATCTTCCTCATCTAAATTTCTTGGGTGATAGTCGTGGCAATCATGAGTTCTTTTTTCCTCCTTGTCATGGTCTTGGTATCTTAGACTCCTCCTATCAAAGCCTATTGATGATTGTGAGAATGAGTACCAGGTAGTAGGAGAATGGTGTTAGCTTATCCTCTTTCCATGACTTTGGTATTCTTCTTTGCGGGATATAGCAAAACATTTTGGCCTTATGTCTTAATTATACTTTGAGTCAGTTGCCTCCCTCTTAGGTGTATTTGCTAGATTAGAATGTAGTTGAACATTGACAGGTTCCTCCAATCATATGATAAATGTTTGCGAATGGACTTCATAATTTTGGTGGAGTTACTTAGCGATGAATGCATGACCATTAAGCTCTTCTAATATAATAAGAGAGTTGATATGCTTTCCTTTCTTATGGATATGTATAATCTCCATGGAAACATCTCTCTTTACTTGCTCTTAGTGGGCTAATAGGGCCTTGTCATGTGTTTGCTCACATGATACACGTCAAGTGTCTTACATAGATTCATGCCCCTTAGAGCTATTTGAAGCATGATGGGTGTTGAGTGCTCAGGGAGGTAGAATAATGTTAACTTGAAGATCTCTCCACCTTAGTTGCTCATCTTGGTGAAAGATGAAAGTGAAATCGAGATAGTAAGAATCATGATGAGCATGTGAGATCCTTGCTTGCATTGACATATTCAATTCTTCTTTGTCATTGATCCTGTCATTACCCCTTTTTGTCTCTTTGGCAAGTGAAGATGTATCTTTTTTTGAAGCCATGTTGTGGTTTAAGACATTTGGTTAAGTGTGTTTACTTTAGAGTTATTAGAAGATTATGAATTTTAACTTTGAATTTTTGATATAATGAACTTTGTAAAATCAATTACTTAGCATACATTGACACATCCCCAGCAATAATGACAATGATGAGTGGTGGAGCAATCCAACACCTAACCATATGAGTCACAAGTGTTTATGCATGTCCTGATCATAATCCATGGATAAGGCGATGTGAATATGCTAGTAACCAGTTTAATTTTGTGACCATTGTCTTCCCACATGGAGCTAGTAAAGTATAATCATATGGTTTAGCTTACTATGAGGTATATGATGATTGATGTTGACTAGCCATCATGACTTCTAGTAAACATGGTGAAAATGAAAATAATTTTAAAGTCTAAGTAAAATAAGCAAAAAGTCTTTCATATCCTAAGATGATGGATATCTGCTCCTGATTTTCTGTACACATCTTGGGCTTATGTAATTGTTACCAGGATTACCAGGTGCCTTGCTACTAGGAAAACTAAGCGATAATACTACTAGGCTATCAAACGATCACAATTTATGCTTGAAATCAGTTGTATTCATTCTACATACTTACAACAATAAGAGTAAAGTGTACTTTGAAAAAGTAAAACATTAAGCTAGTAAAAAGGAAATATTATTTTCGGTAAAATAGGAAAATAGGAGAATGCTACAATAGTATGAAATAGCTTGATCTTTATTGCCAATCACACTTGTGCCTAAGTAGAAGATGTTCAAACAAAGATTTCGTTCACTAAATCACACTATCCTATGGGCATTTACACTTCTAAGTACTACAAGAGTTCTACTACTAGTGAAATGAAACTTATGCAAATTGTGCATCCAAGTGTCATATTTATAAGGTTGCACACATTTCGAGATATCGTCGCAATGATGATGTAGCATGTGCTAGAATATCACATTCATGATATAGTTGGTGATGAAAATTCGAATTATCAATTTATCATAACAATAATGTAAGAGTTATTTATGTTAATTAGGTGGGGTCAAGAGATTCTAGTGTTGTTGCTTATGTTAATTATCGTAGCTCATTATGAATTAAAGGTTCAATTAAATTATTAGGCAACATCATTATCCTCATCATCCTATCATTGTCTAAATAAAATAAAAAAAAGGTTATAATAGGAACATTATTTAGAATGATAATTAGGGGGCTATTGGAACTTGAAATAAGTAAAACATAGGTACACCCCAAGTTTTATTGAAGTCTATAACTTAGTGCTATCTAGTAGAATCGAACATGTATGGCTTAGATACTAGGCACAATCACCTAAAAAGAGATTAAACTTTAGGCTTTTTATCTACTCTGTAGACCCCATTTGGCACCATAAGCATGAACTTTAAGTAATGCCATTTTAGCTTTTTAAAAAAGTGCAATAATTAAAATATTAAATACTATTACACTAAGTAATAAAGTACACATTGTATGCATGTTTCTTTCAATTTTAAAGAGTTTAATAATAATAATAATAATAATAATAACACTTTAAGTCCAATTTTTCTTTGAGTTTCAAAAAGTTTCATGATAATAATACCAATTTACTATGGCTTCCTATCTTAATTAGAGTATGTGGTTTGTGATGTGTAAGTCAAAAATTTAATCTGAAGGGGTATACTAATCTAACACCATTACATTTCTCTATAATAATTATAAAGTATTGTATTGACTGTATGTCTTAAGGTGTACTTATAGTCAAAACTATGACTTGAACTAGAAACTTTTTACCTAATAAGATAATTATGTAATTAGTTAAGCCACTTATTTACATACTACTTTAAAGTCAAACTGTAAGGACGGGGGGTGTGGGATCCAAAAACTAAATAATAATTTAAAAAATTCAAAGTACATCACATCATCAATATAGAAGAGTCTAAAAAAAAGCTTAATGAATTTGGAAATGCCTTTTTAAGTTTTCATTCAAAGTATATCACATGTCATATACTTCAACAAAGTGAGCCATGTATTACTTACAAAAAAAGTTCTAATCATTATCATCATCCTAACCTTGTCCCAACAAAATTAAAAAACAAACGTTATAGGAACATGATTGGGAATGATGATTAAGTATTGGTTTCTCATGTTGTAAAGTGTGACTTTGAGACTAGGCACAATTACCTAAAAACAGATTTAAGCTTTCCACGCATTCTCCAGTATGCATTAAAAGAATCTGATTCATGGAAGAGAGGAATTAAGGATTCATGAACGTGTTTGGGTGCATCTGTCTCAAGAAAAAGTGGGGATGGGTTCATAGCGGAGGACATGATAGAGAAAATTTTAATATATTAGTTTTTTTAAAAAAATTGAATCTCATAAAAAACATTGTAAAATGCAAGCACAATGTATATCATAAAAAATATATATCATAAAAAGGCATTGCAGAATATAGAACAAGTACAATGTAAATTCAAAATATTGTTAATGCTTAAAATTTGCACAGAAGATTGCAATATCACCATTAAATTGAAGTAAGAAAATTTGCAACGGTATGGAGGGCATCAAATCCATTTCCTTGCTCAAAAGCCATAATCAGGCCAAACATATAATTTCTGCAACAATCAAAACCACAACAATAAAACTGAAACCCTTTTGTTACTCAATCTAATTTTTACAGAAACAAAATGAAGCCTCAAGCCTCAACTAAAATTATAATAAATCACATTTGCCAATACTTTTGTTCAACCACAACCTGAGTAGTGTTGTAGGGCCATGTTGAAGACGACCACATTATAAGAAGACGCAACCTAACTAAACTAGGCACAGCCCAGTAACTCACCTCACTCTACGATGAATGAAAACCTTTCTAATGCAAGATCATGAATTGGCCATGTGCTGCTGGGCTTGGTTGCCTCATAAACAAACAGATTTTTAAAAAAGGTTGAACAAGCGTCCTTCCGTCATCATGTTCATGACTGATGACCTATGACGATTTTGTTTTTTCAGCGGAGAGATGAGAAAAAGAGGAAAAAACAGCCATGAACAATAAACAACACACCTGAACGTGTGAGTCATGGCGGAACCTTTGACGCTCCCAAAGGCCAATCCATGCAAATGCAATGTTTTCATCGCACGCCACGTCCCCTCTCCGTATGACCCAAACTTGGCCTTTCAGCCTTCGGTTACCAAAGTAGCCCTTTTGTGATTTCCGTGTGTTTGTTTATTCATTCGTACTACCTTGTTTTCTGTGGTCTGTGTCATAGTCTCTGTGTCATACCGATGCTTTGCTTGCCACTTAACAATGAAATGAAGTTTCTCGTTAAGATTCAGAACAAGAGAAGATAGGTAAGATTTTAATATGCAATGTAGACATCGAGCACAAGGCAAGAACCAAAAAGCCAAGAATAATACCAGGCAAGGCAAGGAGACCATTTCAATGTATATATACAGATTCAGACAAAATTTGATTGAAATTTGTACTCATTGAAATTTGCACTCATTGCGGATTTAATGCACTTCTGTATGTCCTCCCAAGTCTACACCTGAAAGCTTCATCAAAATTTATCTGGAATCGTGAATCTCCGGAACACAGTCCAGACCCATTTAAGACCACAAGTATCGCCTTTAAGTAATATCATTTTAGCTTTCAAAAAAGGTACAATTATTAAAATATTATATACTATTAAGCTAGGTAATAAAATACCACATGCATCTTCCACATATATATCAACTTAACAACCACACAAAGTACCGCTTGCATCTTCCTCGTATATATTAACTTAACAACCGAACAAGGGAAGAATATGCATTGCTTTCCACATATATATTAACTCAACAACCGAACAAGGGAGGGAAGAATATGCATTGCTAACAAAACAATGCTAGAATAAGGGAAAGATATACGGCTTGTTGAAGCATAATGAGTGTATGTTTCACATATTCATGTCCTTCTAACGGAAGACCATAACCTGTTGATATACGTATCAATAGTAACGAGAGAATGGAAATTCTTAAAAGACATACGCGTTATTCAAAAGTAAAGGAATCTTTCCGTAACATAAAGTTCCATCATAAAGCTATTACGCTGGCAGCACAAAGTTTTCTGTTGAGAAGAGCTGTGTGTTTGAAACACCTAATTGTAATAAAACAAGTTGTGCCTTAGAGAGGTTGAGCTGGTGTTGTAATTCACAGAATTGGCGATGCAGATTGTAAATGATGCCTGCGCACCCATAAATCGGATCCCTAACTCTCATGCTGGCCTCGTATATCCAGCTCGGATCCCTAACTCTCATGCTCGCCTCGTATATCCAGCTTTTTGCAGCATCTTCTCTCTGATTTTCTGGCAGATCCTGATTAAACCAAAAGCTCAAGCAAAGTTTATAATCTAATTGTAATGGAAGGAATCTTGAATGCCATGTATGCAGCAAATCAAATAGTCTATGATATTTTAATTTATTACCTTGATAAGTCTGATAAAGTTGGTGGCACCGTAGACTTTGTGGATTGCCTTGAATTTCTCCGCAGTATGGCTTGGAAAATAAGGAGCCCATATGCAATGCTCGTGCTCACATCTTCTCCTCAAAAATTTGCAGGCTGCACAGGGCCATGAATCATTGGATGAAACATTTTCCATGTCTGTGCCTGAATAACAATAGCAATCCCAGTAATCACAAATTAGAGAAGGCACTTAGTTTTTATATCCACTTTGGATATAACAAAGATGAATATTCCGGATCAATAAATGGAATTCCATGTGAAGCTTTAAATTTGACAGCGATGTTCATGTGAGTACATTTTGAAAGTTCAAAAGTTACTGTAAATAAGAAATCCACGTACAATGTCTTCGCTCACGTTTTCTCCAAAAATTTGCGGGCCCTGGATAGAAGATTTTCCATGTCTCTGGTTGAATAACAATATCAATCCTAACAATTACAAATTAGAAAAGGCGGGCTAGTTTTTATAACGATTTTCCATATAATAGATTATATTCCCGTCAATAGATGAAATTCCTTGCAAAGCTTTGAAACTTGATAGCGATGTGGGTAACTTTTGAAAGTTCAAAAGTTACTATAAAATAAAACAACAGCATCAAATCAGGGCGATGATGTTGGACGCAACGGCACCAAATCTTGAGAATACATTCAACTTGGTATGAACCATTACTTTGAAAAGCTAACTAGAGGTAGCTCAATAAGTTATCTTATTGTTAAATGAGGATTTGCATTGATCTTTAAAGACATCACACTAAAATCAAAATGCTCTCACACTACTTTTAAATGAAATTTAGTTGTATTATACAATTTTCACTTGCCCCTTTCAAATACATACTTGTATACAGAAATTTGGTAGTATTATAGACTTTTCACTCGCGCCACCCTACAGATGAAAGCCCCTGGCAAATTATCTCCCTCTTATAAAATCACACATTAAATATTTGGCAATTTCACTTTATGTGCCTCTATGGACCCAGATCGTGCTGGCATGTTTTATTTTATTTGAACTTTCAAAATTTACCCACATGAGCATCGCTGTCAAATTTCAAGCTTACGTGGAATTCCATCTATTGATTGGGAATATACACCTTTATTATATCAAAAGTTGGTGCAAAAACTAAAGTCCCTTCTCTAATTTGTAATTACTGGGATTGCTATTGTTATTCAGGCTGACATGGAAAATGTTCCATCCAATGATTCACGGCCTTTTGCAGGATACAAATTTTTGAGGAGAAAATGTGAGCACAAGCATTGTATCTGGACTCCTTATTTACATCAACTTTTAGCATCCCTGTCAAATTTTAAGCTTGCCCTGGAATTCCATCTATTGACTGAGAATATACATCTTTATTATATCTAAAGTCTAAATAAAAATGAACCTGCCTTCTCTATTTTGTAATTACTAAGATTGCTATTGTTATTTAAGCAGACATGGAAAATGTTCCATCCAATGATTAGAGGCCTTGTGCAGCCCGTGAATTTTTGAGGAAATGACGTGAGTCGGAGGATTGCATGTCGCCTTCTTATTTATTGACAGTTGAACTTTCAAATTTTACCCACGTAACCATCTCTCTCAAATTTCAAGCTTCGGATTCCATATATGGCCTGAAAATATACATATTTATTATATCAAAAGTCCCTATAGAAACTAGGCTGCCTTATCTAATTTGTAATTCCTAAGATTGCTATTGTGAAAAGTTCAACCTTCCCATGGAATTCCATCTATTGCCCAAGAATATGTATCTTTATTATATCAAAAGTCCCTATAATGATTGCTATTGTTATTCAAGCACAGATAAGGAAAAGGTTTCATCCAATTATTCATGGCGTTGTGCAGACAGCAAATCTTTGAAGACAAGATGTAAGCGCAAACATTGCATGTGGGCTCATTTTCTAAGCTATGCTCCTGAGAAATTCAAAGCAATCCACAGACTCTATGGTACCATCCACTTTATCAGACTTATCATGGTAACAAATTAAAATATGATAAACTATTCCACGATTTGCTGCATACATTCCAGTCAAGATTCATTTCTTTACAATTGGAACATAAACTTGCTTGAGCTTTTGGTTTAATTAGGATCTCACAAAAAATCAGAGAAGATGCTGCAAAAAGCTGAATATACAAGGCCAGCACGAGAGGGATCCTTTGACAAATCTGTGAATTACAATACCAGCTCAACCTCTCTATGGCAAAGCTTGTTTTATTACAATGAAGTGTTTCAAACACAAAGCCCTTTTCAACAGAAAAGTTTGGGTTGTGAGTGGAATAGATTTGCGGTAGAACCTTATGTCACCGAAAGTTTCCTTTGTGGTGGAACCTCCTGTTACCTAAAGATTCCTTTTCCTTTGGATGGCGCGCATGTCTTTTAGTAATTTCCATTTTCTCTCGTTCCTGTTGATATGCAAATCAAAAGGCATACTGTATTAGTTATGGTCACGTTCGAAGAACATGTTACCCTCTCTCTTGTTAAGCTTTTCAATAGGGTGTATATCTTTCCCTTATTCAAACATTAATTTATTAGCAATGCATATTCTTCCCTCACGTGGTTGTTAAGATGATATGCATGTGGAACATGTGTACTTTATTACCTAGTCTAATAGTATTTAATATTTTAATAATTGAATTTTTTAAAAGCTAAAATAATTTTACTTAAAGGTCATGCTTGTGGTGTTAAATGAGGTCTACAAAATGCATAAAAAACTTAAAGTCTAATCTTTTTTTAGATGATTGTGCCTAGGTTCTAAGCCATACTTTACAATATGAGAAAATAACACCTAATCATCGTTCCAAATGATATTCCTATAACTTTATTTTTAAAATTTTGTTGGAACAAGGCTAAGATGATGATAATGATCATACCCAAAACACTACAATGTATACCCATAAGAAAAACATTATACCTGCATGTCCTAATCAAATTCCTATAAATAAAATTAAAACTATTCTACTGGCCTATGTCTATTTAGGGTTCTTCTAAAACTATACATTCTACATCAATTTTGTCCTCCTATACAATAACTTTGCAAATCTTCAACAAAACTAAAATAATTGCAAGAAGAAGGTAGTAGGAACAAATGAAAATATCTATAACAAATTGCTATATCTAGCAACTACCACATGAAAACTATTCTACCAACCTATATGTATTCAACCTTATGTTGAAATTGTATATTTTGTACCAATTCTCTCTTCCTACACAACAACTTTGCAAATCTTCAACAAAGAAGACTAACCATTAAAACAACTGCAGAAAGAAGCTAGTAGGAGGAAATGAAAACATCTACATCCAACAACTCACAAATGAAATAATAAGATAACATTAATAAAAATTTTTAAAAAATAATAAAAGAACCTACAAAAAAGAGGCAAATGAGCAAATAAGGATGTAAAAAATGAAAAGAAAAATAGAAATGATGATATGCCTCATGCAAGGGCTATGATAATGTTGAACTAGATTATATATATATATATATATAAAGATGTTTGAGAGAGTATGGTCTATAAAATTCAATGTAGGTTTGACTTCTCAACCATTCACAAAACACCTAAAGGATAACTAACTAGACATTTGCTTCCCTCTAAAACACATGCTGGATTAAGGACATTTAACAAGACTATACTACTAGTATTACAGATAACACCATCTACTCCTCCTCATTCTCCATTTCAAACATTTGCCTTTAGCTAAAAATTTTTAAATGCTAAACATAGATCTTATAACTTGGTTAAGGATCTAAAAAGAGATAGAGCTAACAATGAGATGTTCGCCTTGTAGTAACACTCTTGATTTGCAAACTTTAGGTCACTGGTTTGATTCTAGTGGGGAATATTAAGTTATAAAGTTCTAATTGGACTATATATATTGAGGTGTGCCTATGTTTCAATTAGTTTGGGTTCTAACAACCTTCCTAAAAAGAGTTAAACGTAACATTTTGACCTTACATTTTAACAAAATTAAAAATTTTGAGGAGGGATGGGTGGGAGGTGGGGGCAGGGAGAAGAGGATGTGGGGAAAATGAGGATGTTGGAACCCAAAATAATTAAAACATGGCTACACCTTAAAATTTATAGAAGTTTATAGCTTAGTGTTACCTAGTAGAATTGAAATTGTGATATGGGATTACCAAGCCAAGACCCATAACACTAAGCTAATACCTCATTTTTACAAAATGGAAAAAGTAATTCAAAAAATGATTGATATAATTGAAATTAATAATAAAAAGTTCTCAAAAAATTGACAAAGAAGTTAATTTCTTAGGAAGTCATACTATCCTATCAATATAAAATTTAAATAAATTGCCATCAATCAAAATGGACCAACCACTTTTTTTTCTTGGGAGGGGGATGGGGGCACAAATGTGTTGGAACTCGAAATAATTAAAACATAGGTACACCCCAAGATTTATAGAAGTTTATATCTTAGTGCTACCTAGTAAAATTAACTGTGTATCCTAGTAGAAGTTTAAAACATAGGTATACATTTTTTGACAATCTTAATCATATTAGGTAAAAATATTCATAATTGATTGATGTATTTTGGTGCAACAATTAGTTTCATGCCATTAGAGGTATATAAAATGTTAGGAACACAAATGCTACCTCAATCAAGGAGTGTTATCTAACTTGATGAATCTAATGATTCTATGATAGATTCTTTGAAAGAAGTAGAAGTGCAATTTAAACAATAGCATAGCTACATATATTTTAATAGTGGAAATGCAACCCACTTATGATGTTATCCTTTCATGAAATTTTGGAGCCCAATTTAGGAACTTCTAAGGTTGGATTTCTTGAAATTATGAATTTCTATCAAAGAAAAATTTGATTATGCTATTATTCCTAGAGAACCTTTTTATAAACACATAGTTACAACATTCAATTAATAAAATTGGGATTTTGGAACCTGGAATAATTAAAACATAGGTACACCCCAAGATTTATAGAAGTTTATAACTCAATGCTACCTAGTAGAATCAAACCTGTGTCCTAGGGTTACTAGGCTAAGAATTGTAATACTAAACTAACACCTCATTGAATTAATATTCAATTAACAAATTGAATAAATTAAAAACCAAAATAACAAATTCTTATCAAAGTTATTGAAATAGGGGCATGTTAGATCCAAAAATAATTGAAACATAGGTATACCCCCAAGATTTATAGAAGTTACAACTTAGTGGTACCTAGTAGAATAGAACTTGATGAGTGGCAAGGTACCCCTACACTCAACCATACGAATATGAGCGTGCACGCACGATCCGGTAGAACTCCACAGACTAAATGCCTTAACGCCACAAGAAACACTTGGGGTTAATCGTTCGTTGTCTTCCCAGGCTTGCTTGTAGGTGTCACGGTGTATGGTTAAGCAAGTCTGAGGTATATGATTTTTTTGGTATTTTCACGGTTTATCTTCTATGCTATGAGAGAAGAAGGGTTGAGAAAACTAAACTAACTCTAACTAATTTCCTAATCTAAATTAGCTAGCGTCAGCATCCGTTCCCACTTACTGGACACACCCTGAACTATGCAACTGTGGCTTACCAAACGCTAACCGTTACTGGGATCACCACACGTAACGCAAGGGCTCGAAGCGGTCGTACTGAGGCACTTATTTAGCCTAAGTGTGATAAGCAGCCGATTCCTTAGCTAGCCGTACACACCCGTGGGTGCTCGTAACTAAGTCGTACTTATCACACGTTCTAGCCTAGCAATGAGTAGCCGATTCCTTGACTAGCCGTACACATTGGACTACCACTGGGATTACCAAGCGCAGAATCCTGGAATACGCTACTGGGTTACCAAGCAGCCAATGCTCGTAATCAAGTCGTACTCATGCGTTGCGACAAGCAGCCGATTCCTTGACTAGCCGTACACGTCCGTAGACGCTCGTAATCAAGTCGTACTTGTGCGCACTAGGAAAGCAGTAAATAAACAACAATAAAACCATGTACTGCAAGGTTTATCCAATCAAGTTCGTCTTTATTGCCGTACACAACTTGGGTTCAGGTTACAAGCTGCTCGAATAAAGAGCCGTTCACTCTAGGACTCCTACTGCGGGCACATGGGAAAAATTCTAACTCTGGAGTGATCAATCTGCCAGAGCTTCGCTACTTCTAGCCAGGATTGGGAAATGAAGGGAGTGCCGCCTCTTATTTATAGATATGGCGGCGGACCGCGATATCGCGTACGCGATATCGCAGGGGAAGACGCGATATCGCGGCACATTGCATGTCGCGTCTCATCATACCCCCATGACTGAATGAAAACTCGTCCTCGAGTTCCTTACAATGATATCAGGTAGGTATGGGATTATTAGGGGAAATGGAACTAATGGGATGACATGTGAACGGTCTTTATTACAAGACTTGACAAAAACTGGTGTTCATGACAACAAGGGTGAACACCTTATTACAATGACATCAGGCCACAGTTGGCAGCTGAGAGAAAAGAGGAGAGAGAATAGAAGAGAAGAAGAGAGAAGAGTCTTGTTGCTGCCAACGCCTAGATTGCGCCTTCCGTTGTCCATCCGTAAGCGCATTATCAATTCTGCTCCTTGCATAGCGGCTTCAATGCTGCTCCACTCCAAGTGTTTGCTCCAGATCCATTCCGTTGTTGTATGATGGCCATCTGCACCCACAACACAATCATATATTAGCAAGGGTAATTGAATCATTAAGTAAATCATACCTTGCTTCGGTTTAGGTTCCTTGGCTAAGTTGTGGTATGGCTAATATGGATCTGGGAAAATGTAGATGATGACTACCGAAGGTGTAGGGGTTAGGAAGAAAAACGAAAAAATCCGGGGCTTAGGATAAAAATCGAAAAATCAGGCCCCGTACCCCCATGACTAATCGCGAACCTCCGGTAGCGTTAGAATGGAGAGAGAAAAGGAATAGGAATGATAGGTAAAAAGGGACAACTATGGCATCGATAAAAAGGATGTCATGATGGAAATGAACAAAAATGTTAATTAATTGCAAAACGTTAAGGAAAAGAAGTTAACTAATGTTCCAAATAGGAATGTCAGTGGGTCCTCCCCAAAGCAGGCTCATGCCCTTAATGCCCTGACAATCCCACATTCAAAGAGTCCGTGGGCTCTGGGAATGTCCTTTGGAACAAGAGTTAAAGTCTTAACCGTAAGAATTTACCAAAAAGAAAACAAAGCATCAACCAAAGTATATACAATGATACAACCGGCAATGAGGTGAACAATGGAGAGAAGGATGGGAAGAAGAGAAGTGGAATGGAATCCCAAGAACAAGGTGGTGTACAGCCCCTTGTGTGTTTCATGATTAATGTGACTTGGCGAATCTCATTCCAACTCTGGCCTCAAACCAACCACTTCCAGTGACTTCGCATCAATGCAGTTGGTTAAATCATCCACTTGGGTAACAAGGATGCAACTTCGAGAAGCCACCACCATTCCGACGAAACAACAGAGAGAATGGGAAGCGAGAAGGGCCTTAGTTAGAGGGAACACTTTGGTTCCATAACCAGTGCTTGCAGCCCAAATTTTATTTCGTCTAAGGGGTGTGCTTTGAATCCTCACTTTTAGCTTTTTAGCTTTTTCTTCTTCTCTTTTTTCTGTTTTTCCATTTTTTTTCTTCTTTTTTTTGTTTTGTGTTTTTATGCGTGGGGACCACACCATGCAAAGACTTCTTTATTTTTATTGTCTCAGCTTCCGATTATTGGGTTACATCGGAACGGTAAGAAAACCCAAGAAGAAAACATCCAAGCACCCAAGTGAATGACCAACACAAGAGCACCAAGTTCCCTTGAAGTCACACCCTTTTCAAATCCTTGAGTCCTTCCTTAGTTTGAGAAATGCCCAGTCACTGGTTCGTTAAAGTTCTTATTGGAAGGGAACTGTACATTTCCAAGCCAAGGGAAACCATAGACTTGATGGATGGATGGATGAAGTGATCTCATTGCCTGCCATATCAAAAGAACATACCTTAGTATCAACAATGTAACTTAAAGGTAAAAACCAAACATTAGCAATTAATGAAAAACAGTTCATCCCATCGGCCCGAACACTTATTGGGTGACGAATTTACATGATGGATGACACACACACACACACACACAAAAAGATAGAAAAATATAACGATGTTGTAAAACAAAAACAAGAAAAGTTAAAGAAATTTGTAAAACAAAAATTAGAAAAGTTAAAGAAATTGTAAAACAAAAATGTGAAAAACAAAAACGTTGTAAAACAAAAATGTGTAAAACAAAAACTGAAAAAGAACTGAGGGCCCCATATGATTAGCATAGGTGGCCATCTCCCCCATGACTGAGTTGTGAGGGAGAGATCCGAAGTAGTGAGCGCCTATTTGAATTTCTAAGCAGTGCCCAACTTCTCCCAAATGATGACCTTAGATTCATGGGTGGAAGTTGGCGACGCTCATGTTCCAGTGTGTCTATGCCACAGTTGTTGGCATGAGTTTCCTTAGTTCGTTCCATGCATATTTGTCTGCCTCTACGAGAAGCTTTCAACCATGGGGTGTCTACTACTTCTTGCGTGGTTGCTACATACAGGCATCTTTGTTGTAGAATTTCATGGGCACACTTGCTACATGGAGACAATTCCTACATGTCATCACCCGATGAATCACTGTATGTGATGCATGGAACTATCCTCTTCTCGATCTTTCCACATATGTTAATCTTGGAGATTTCCAAGGAAAGATCGCGGATCCTAAGGCATGCATCGACTGTACTCAGCCATGCCCTTCCCATTATAATTGGGAAGTCCCCTTTGTTGTTGTTAACATCGATCACTAGGAAATCTGTTGGGTAAGACCAACCACACAGAGTGGTAACAACGTCCTCCACCAAACTCAAGGGAATGGTGATGGACTGGTCTGCCAGCTCCAGTTGAATATTGCTCTTCTTGAGTTCGGGCAGGTTCCAGGTGTGATACATCTTTCGCGAAATTAAGTTGACTCCGGAACCTGAGTCAAGAAGAGCCCGATGTGGTGCATTCCTAGCGATCTGTAAGTAAATAAAGGGACTCCCAGTGTCAGTTAGTTTCCTGGGAAGGTGGCCTACCTTGATCCAATCAGTTATGGTATGTGTTAACATAACCGTATGCGTTACACTCCCTTGGACTAAAGGGTGCTCCGAAACGTTAGTAGTTAGAGGGTTACACATGTACCCATCCGCATGTTGTTGCGAGAGTCTATCCGGGCTCCTAGTTCTGAAAAAGGGTCTCTTTTTTATACATTTATCACCAGAACTAGTATCCGGTTGGATATTTACACTCTGAATATTTATAGCTCTTGTGGCGTGACGTTGCTGTGGTTGGGTAGGTAATTCTTCTTGCATTGTTGGAGCAGGAGGTGTTACGGGAACTACTTGAGGAAGCGGTGCGGGTGGAGTTAGAGGATGGATGGAATGTGAGACGTCTCCTGGAGGAGAAGGAATCCTTCTAAAGTACTCTCAAGTGTGGTAGTGACGTTGTGGGGTAGTGTGATCCATAGAGTCACCTGGGGAAACCGACTGCTGCACATAAGAACCATAAGGATCGGGTTGCCGGTAAGGGTATTGTTATGATGGCGGTGGCATCTCCCATGACTGTGGGTATTGCCACTGCTGATGTTGTCTAATGGGCTACGGAGGCGTTCCACTTGGATAATACGTTAAGGGTTGGTGGAACTGCCTTGGGTTACCTTGTGGATAAGGTAACCTTCGGGGTGTTTGTCGTTGATTAAGTCTTGGATTTAATGCATACACCCCAGACTCCTGCAGATGTGAGATAATTGGACAACATCCCTTAGGATGGTCATAGTAGCAGACCTCACATCCACCATCATTGTCTGAATCCGAATTTTCAACCTCATCAGAGTTAGAAATTTTTCCCTTACCCTTGTTATGTGCAGGGTTAGAGTTTCTGTGCTTGATTTTTCCTTTGTCACTACTTTGCTCATCCTTAGACTCTTCTACGATTTTCAAGACTGTCTCTATTCTTGAGTCTAAAGAATCCCACATTTGGTCTACCTTAGCTGATACCTCCGTTGTTAACTTCTGGATCAGCACGGTTTTCCTGTTCACCAACTCTTTGAGTGGTGACTCATCCTCCTCATCACAAAATTTCACTCCCTTCTTGTAAAGGGAGGGATCACTATTGTATTCCTCTGCACTTTCTCTTTTACGTAGCTCACCCTCTTCTTGCACTACTTGTTCCAACAAAACTTCAACTTCATGGGCTCTTAGTTGGGAAAGTCTCCCTTGGGCATAAGTCCCAAGAGTCCTTCTCGTTTCATTTCATAGCCCATCCACGATGTGGCGAAGCTGATCCCATTTAGTGTACCCATGGCCTGGGCAACGATGTAGCAGGGTATAGTAACAGGCCATGGCAGCATCCAAGGATTCATGAGTACCTTGCTTTCAGCCTTGGATCTGCTTACGTAAATTGGACACTCTGGAGTACATTTGATACATGTTGTTGAATAATTCGAGCATCGTACTCCACCTCTTGATGGTCTCCAGTTCTAAGGACCGGTACCAGCTCTTTGCTTCTCTAATGAGTGTCCTTGGGAACAACTTAAGTTTCTGCCACTCATTGTCAATGTTCTACAAGGCACAGGCATCGTGGAATGCCTGTAAATGATGTTGAGGATCAACGTTGTATCCCCCTTCAAAACGTGGGATATTATTTATATCCAAACACTTGATCCTACTATCTTTTAGATGCCTTGTGGGAATCCTAACTACCTCTCTAATATCGAGCATGCTCCGGGTTGCGAATAGGGGTTCGTCATGATCATCTCTTTCATGACGTCTTTGATGTCTACATTGTAGTTCCCTATTCTCCCTACGTCCTCGCCTTTGTCCTAACTCCTCTCGACCTTCTTGTCGAGGCATTTCATCTCTTTTACCTTTACTCTCCGCTTTATGCTCATGGTGGCTACGCCCAGATGTGGAAGGAGAGGGTGAATGATGCGATGAAGGAGAAGAAGAAGGGGATCCATCACCATGGTGATGTTTCTTACCTTCTCTTCGGATGCTTCAGCCCCAATCGTTGTAACGATCCAAATGTCTGTCATTAGTGTGAGTGATTGTTCCTGTCGTGAACAGCTGGTGCTCACGGGGTTTAGAGCCTGGAATATGTATCGTTTATCTAAGGCCCTGATGCCTTACCTCTTCACTAGAGTGAGGAGGAGGAACATCATTTTCTAAGAAACCCATTGTGGGGGGTTCCTCGTCTCCTATTTCACTGATGACATGGGGAACCTTGCCCTTCAATAGTGAATGTTGGCTCTCCTTCCTTGAATCCCGAATACTTTGGGCATTTGTGGGATGATAATCCCTCATGTCATAATCATCCAAAACGTATTTAGCAATCAGCTCTTGCATGCCATACCGTACCAAAGCACGGGAAAGCATGTTGGGAGCAGATCGATCTGGGGGTAATATGATGTTACCTTGCATGTCTCTCCACCGCAGTTGCTCATCTTGATGGAAAACAAAGGTAAAATCCAGCACATACTCATCGGGATGAGTATATGTGACTTTAGCCTGTTGAGGACATGGTTGATCTCGGTTATGCGTATGATTCTGACTTTCTCCTGTATTGTCCTTAGGTGAGTTGATTTCGTGAGAAGAAGCCATTTCTAATGGTGTGCTAATTTTACCGTTATTTATTTTTGTTCTTGATTAACTGATTAATCCTAAGGTTCATTTTAAAGCTCACAACGATGTGAGTGATATCCCATATGTTAAATTGGTGAAAAACACACTTAGTCCCCGGAAACGGTGCCTATGATGAGTGGCGAGGTACCCCTACACTCAACCATATGAATACGAGTGTGCACGCATGATCCAGTCGAACTCCGCAGACTAAATGCCTTAACGCCACAAGAAACACTTGGGGTTAATCGTTCGTTGTCTTCCCAGGCTTGCTTGTAGGTGTCACAGTGTATGGTTAAGCAAGTCTGAGGTATATGATTTTTTTGGTATTTTCACGATTTATCTTCTATGCTATGAGAGAAGAAGGGTTGAGAAAACTAAACTAACTCTAACTAATGTCCTAATCTAAATTAACTAGCGTCAGCATCCGTTCCCACTTACCGGACACACCCTGAACTATGCAACTGTGGCTTACCAAACGCTAACCATTACTGGGATCACCACATGTAACGCAAGTGCTCGAAGCGGTCGTACTGAGGCACCTATTTAGCCTAAGTGTGATAAGTAGCCGATTCCTTAGCTAGCCGTACACACCCGTGGGTGCTCATAACTAAGTTGTACTTATCACATGTTCTAGCCTAGCAATGAGCAGTTGATTCCTCAACTAGCCGTACACATCGGACTACCACTAGGATTACCAAGCGCAGAACCCTAGAATACGCTACTGGGTTACCAAGCAGCCAATGCTCATCATTAAGTCGTACTCATGCGTTGCGTCAAGCAGCCGATTCCTTGATTAGCCGTACACGTCCGTAGACGCTCGTAATCAAGTCGTACTTGAACGCACTAGGAAAGCAGTAAATAAAAGCAATAAATGAAAGCCATGTGCTGCAAGGTTTATCCAATCAAGTTCGTCTTTATTTCCGTACACAACTTGGGTTTACGTTATAAGTTGCTCGAATAAAAAGCCGTTCACTCTAGGACTCCTACTGCGGGCACATGGGAAAAATTCTAACTCTGGAGTGATCAATCTGCCAGAGCTTCGCTACTTCTAGCCAGGATTGGGAAATGAAGGGAGTGCCGCCTCTTATTTATAGATATGGCGGCGGACCGTGATATCGCGTACGCGATATCGCAAGGAAAGATGCGATATCACGTACGCAATATCGCGGCACGTGCAAAACGCGTCTCATCAGAACCTATCACTTAAGCTTACCAGGCCAAGACTCATACCACTAGGCTAACACCTTACTGTTAGTATAAGAAATTATTTCTATAATTTAAATTAGATTTTTGCAAATAATATAATAATTATGAAACTTTTAAAGAAATATATGAAAGTTATGAGGAGAACCTTTCTTATCATCAACATCATGTTAAAAATTTTCTTTTTAGTGATTTGCCACCATTAGAAAAAGACAAGAATATCAATAAAATTTTGGAAGGTATTGGAACCTAAGATAATCGAAACACAGGAACACCCTAAGATTTATAGAAGTTTATAACTCAATGCTACCTAGTAGAATTGAACTTGTGACCAAGGGTTACTAAGCCAAAACTTGTACCACTAGGCTAATACCTCATTGTTAATATCAATGAAATTTTAACCATTGAAAAATTAGAAAACTGACCAATCTTTGATAATGATGACATTTACATCAATCAATGGGCCAACGTTTCTAACTATACAGATTTAAATACTTGGATACTAAGAATACATGGAGCTTCTTAAAAAAGAGGATATGTAATAGGAATTATGATCATACCCTCCAACGAAGCTTCTATCCTTAAAGCAATTTGACAATCACCATTCAAAGCTTGGAAATATAGCACATTATTTGGATAGAATATTATTTAGCATTAAGGATCTAAGATTTGTAGTTGGTCACTTAGCCAAAGAGATGTAGATGATTTGATGTTACTTTAAATGCTAAGATATCTATTGTTGGTGTTCAAAGTGGTTTCTAAGATTTGTAGTTGGCCTCCCATCCAAAAATATTTACATGATTTGGCATTACTTTAAATGCTAAGAAACCTACTTTTGGTGTTTAAAGTTGTAAATTCCTTGATCATATAGTAACTAAGGAAGGAATTAATGATGATATGGATGATTTGGTGTTACTTTAAATGCTAAGAAAACTATTTTTGGTATTCAAAGTGGTAAATTCCTTGATCATACAGAAACTAAGGAAAGAATCATGGAATCATGATTGACCTTGAATGAGTTAAGGTTATCCTCATAATTCCATATCCTTTATCTAAGATCTAGCATTCTTCAGGAAAATCAATTTTGTTAGAACAATTTTAGAATAAAAGAATTCTTTTCTAGCTATTAAAAAACTTCGAAGATTAAGGAGTTTCCCATGAGGGATTTGATTTCCTTCTGTTGCTTCTCTTTGATTTTTTTTCTAAATATGGCCTTAATTTAGTCACTCATTAACTATCAGTTAATGTGAAAAATTAAGCTATTAGTTAATGTGAAGAAAAATCTTCTTTTGTTTTTTATCAATTTAAGTTTCGTCTGTCATAACTTCCAACTTTGTAATCTTTTCTTGAGATATGATTAGCAGCTTCTAAAATTAACTACGGTTTGTAATAGAAAAAAGACTTGTTTTTCCTATTAATTAAAGGGTGGAAAGATGTGTTATGCACCATTAGAACAACAACAACTAGTTATGAAAGTTATCAAGGAGAGCTTGTGTCCTTGGGATATTTTCTCTAGATAAAGGAAGAGCTCGACATTAGTTCCCATAGTTTTTTTCCCACTTTGGGATTTCCACATAAATTATTATGTGTGTTTTTCTTGTTGTCTTTATTGTTTCAATTTGCAGAATTAATTACTTTCATACAAGTGGTATTAGAGCAAGGTTTAATTGGATCAAAGTTTAATTGAAGGCCCTTGATATATGTTTTATGTGATGTGGTATTGATTTGGTGATTAAAGATTGCATTATAGCTTTGTTAATGATGATGCTCTATGTACAAGGTTGTGAATGTGTTGAGGTTTCCATAGGTTTTGACTCTTTTAACATGGAGGATCCACTGGATTGTGGACATTATTATTTTTCACAAGTTTGCACATTGTCATTGGTTTTGTAGTGATAGATTTTAGTAGCTCGAATTTTAGTAGTGATGATGTAACACCTAGCCTAGTGTTAGTAGGTAGATGTGTGGCATGATGAATAATTTTTTTCTCATGTATTTATTGTTGTTATCACAAGATGGAAATGTTCTTGTGGGTAATTGCTAGTTCTATAGGATAAATTTCTACTATGATTCTATCACTATAGAAGATAAAGCTTCTTGTTGCTTGTTTAGACTTGCTACTTGTTTGGATTCATCATTTTTAGTTTTAGTAATATGATTTTGCAAGATGGAATGTTCTTGCAAGTGCATTACCAAGATGAATTATCAAATTATCTTTATTGAAGGATGAGTTAATTTTGTTGCAAGATGCAGGTTTATGCATGTATCATAAGATGGAGTTTTTTCTTCTTATGATGATTTTGCAACAATAAGTTTTATTTTTGCAAGTTGTCGGTAGTCGCCAAATATATTTTTGTATTGCAACACATATAATGTAATCTTATTCACATGTGGCATGAAATTGAATAGTGCAAATGTTGAGAATTCAAGTCAAGGAGATGTATTCTTAGGTTTGCTCTTCATCTTGTCATTAAGGGGGTGATTGTTAGAAATTAGCAATGTCAACATTACAGTTTTATTGAATATTAAAATAAAATGATGTGATAGTGCTAAGATGCCCTACTAGATGATTTTGGAAAGATATAAATTAGATCTAATGATTTATTGGAAGCTTCATGTAAGCTAGGGAAGATTTGAAGATTATTCCGATAAAGTTGGAGAAAAGTTAGGAAACCATGAGATATCTCAAGATGAACTTGGAAATAGCTTGTTTTCTAAGCAAGCAATTACATGTACTTATTATGATGAAAATAAATAGAATTACATTGCCTGATCATTTGCCCTAGTTTGGCAAGGGCTTGGAAGTCACTTTCTTTTCTATTGTTTCTGTCATAATGACATCAAATGTATGGTTGATTTTCTACTTTGATGCGATGGCTTCTCCTAAACTCCTAACATCAATTTTTCTAACATTAGCAATTGATTTCAGATACAATCTATCAATGCACTTCATTTTTATGCTTCACCTTATAATTTTTATTTTAGACCTTGCAAATGCTATGCTTTCATCTCAGTATTAACTTAGCCTTGAATGGAGTCAATGTGGAGGAGGAGGAGACAACCTTCCTTAGTCTATTACTCTTTTGAGGAGACTTGCATAGAGGATAATAGATAGAATTTCCTTGGAATATACTCTAGTCCATAAGACCCATGCATTTAATCCTGAAAGATGCTTCTATTCATATTGACATGATCTTTGTTCAACTTCGATCCATGAGCAATGTGGGCCATAACTATCCTATGCTATATGGTATTGCTAAGTGCATAATAGGTTCCTAACATTAAATTATTTTATTATATTGTTGCATCATATTTTAAAAAATTTGAGGTATTTATTTTTAATGTCATAATCCTAACATGAAAAGTCTTATTACAAACAATACAAAGCTAATAGCACTAATGTTAATCTCTAAGAAAATGGAGGTACCCAAAGAGAAGCACATTTAAGAGCTAAACATCAATTGTGAAAAATTATATGATCCTCCAGAGAACTTTGTGGGCACCTATGATATCTGCAAAGGCTGTAATTTATATGTCCAAGCCTAAAATTATTTTTGTGTAGCCTCAGGATGTTGTCATATCCTACTTGATTCTAGAATTAGGGTTTTAATAAATGCCTAGTTTTGAAAGAATTGTGCACTAATTTTTTTCATCTATGTTAGGAAAGGAATCAAGTGAGAAAAATAAGAATAGAAAAAATAAGCAAACAAAGAACACATAGAATTTACGTGGAAACCCAAAATAGGAATGAAAACCATAGGCAGAAGTAAAGAGTTAATTCATTAGATCAAATATTGAGAGTGTACTACAGTGGAGTGATCCCATAAAGGGTGGTCCTACAAAGGGGAGTGTAAAGGGTGTCTACATAAAAAGGACAGAAAATAGCATCCCTTCAACTTTTGACCTTTCAACTTCCATAACAGTCAACCCTTCAACTTCTATAACAACCGACCCTTCAACTTTTGTAACGATTAAGCCTTCAGCTTCTATAATGGTTGACCCTTCATCTTTTGATACAATGTAATGGTAGAAAACTAGAAATAGAATTTGGATTAGTCACCACATGACTCCAATAATCTTCTACTTCAAGACTAATCTAATAAAAACTCTTGCAACCTTGCTTCTCCCACATACATGATCAACTCCTAGTGTAGTGCCTCCTCATCACTAACCATGGAGATTAGAGATGAACTTGCTAACTCCCATTGCATGTGCTATGTTGAGTCTAGTACAGATCATAGCATATATAAAACTTATAACTACTAAAGCATATGGTATTCTAGACATTTGTTCACATTCTTCTTCTTTTTTTTGTGATTGGTTCTTACTGAGAATGAAGTGACTTCCCAATGGAGTGCATCTAGTCTTTACATCCTAAATGCTAAACCTGATAAGTACTTTTTCTATATACTTTTCCTAAGATAACTTGAGAATCCCTTGAGATATGGTTCTATTGATTCTCATCCCAAGTAATTTCTTGGCTAGTCCCAAGTCTTTCATCTCAAATTCCTTTGCCAATTGTTGCTTTAGTTCATCTTATCTTCTGTAAACTAGACCTTGCAATAAGCATGTCATCAACATACAAGAGAAAGATAATGTAGTAGTCATCAAACCTCCTTGTGTAGTAATAATGATCTATCTCACATCTTGTGAAACTAGCATTAAACATGAAACAATCAAATTTCTTAGACCATTTCGTAGGAGCTTGTTTCAATCCATACAAGCTCTTCTTCAACTTCTGTAATGGTCGACCCTTCAACTTCTATAATAACTAACCCTTCAACTTCTATAATAGTTGATCTTATAACTTCTATAATGGCTAATCCTTCAACTTCTATAATGGTTGACCCTTCAACTTTCAAAATGGTCAACCCTTCAACTTATATAATGGTTAACACTTCAACTTTTAGCAACTTAGTTAGTATCCATGTTGTATTCTTCTGGAGTGACTTCATCTCATCTCTCATAGCCGACTCCCACTTAACATGATCTATCACCTGAATTACATCATCAAAACATTCTAGTTCCCCAACATTAGTCAAAAGTAAATAATGTAATAAGGGAGAGTACCTATCTCTGGGCAGAGCTTCTCAACTAAGGCTCTAGTGTAACTATTTCTGACTCAACTTCAACTTCATCATCAGCTATCCTATTTCCAAGATTTTCTTGAATCCTTCTAGCTACATCCCTCTTAGATATCTCTTCTAATTCAACCTTCTCACTTTCCTCTTCCTACTTCCTTACACTATTAGATTCCAATTTGGACTTGTCCTTGTACACCACATGTTCATTAAAAGTGACATCCTTGTGTCTTATAATTTTTCTATTTTGATTAGCCCAAAAATGATAATCAAAATTATCAAAAGCATAGCCAATAAAATAACATTTCTTGGCTTTAGGATCAAGTTTATCTTAGACATTAGAAGCTAAGTGCACATATGATACACAACCAAAAACTTTTAACTATGAGAATTTTATTACCTTTCTTGACCATTCCTCCTTAGGTATCTTAAAGTCCAATGGAACTAAAGGTCTTTGATTTATGAGATAGGTTGTTGTGCTGATTGCATCTAGCCAAAACATCTTTGGTAGTCCAGAAGATCTCCTAATTCTCTTAGCTCTCTCATTCAAGGTTCTAATCATTCTCTGAGCAACATCATTTTGCTCTAATGTTCCAATAACTATCTTAATTATTCTGATCCCATTCTCAAAATAGAAAGCCTTGAACTCTAAACTATCATACTCCCCTCCATTGTTGGACCTCAAACACATGACTGTCAAACCAATTTGGTTCTCCACTTCTACCTTCCACCTTTTAAATATAGAAAACACATCAGATTTATTTTTAAGAAAATAAACCCATACCTTTCTAGTAGAATCATCAATGAATATGACATAATAGCATGAGCCACCAAGGGAACTCACTGGGGCTAGTCCCCATACATTTGTATGTACCAGTTCCAACTTTGCAATCTTTAATGTTCTTCCAAATTTTGATAAATTGACTATTTTTTGCTTCCCATAAACACATCCTTCACATAAACCAACATCAATAGACTTCAAGTATGGTAATCTCCTCTATGAGGCAAGCAACTACATTCCCTTTTCGCTCATGTGACCCAACCTTTGATGCCACAATGTTGACATTGATCCTAAATCAACTAGTGATACTACGTCTTTTATTTCTAATGTGGTGTATAATGTTCCCACCTTATTTTCTTGAGCAACGATCAAATTTGATTTAATTATTTTTTAGGATCCACTTCCAAATACTATACTATATCCTTCAACATCTATTTGACCCATAGAAATAAGGTTTTTCTTTAAACCTAGAACATTTGTAACATTTTATAACCTTAGTTGCTTCCTATGGGAAGTCTTTATATAAACATCATCCTTTTCCACAATTTTTAATGGCTCATCATTTGCAAGATAAGCCTTTCCAAAATTCCCAGAAACATAGTTATTAAATAGTTTTTTAGAAGGAGTAGAGTTAAATGATGCACATAAATCAAGAATCCAAGATTCAATACCACTGTCCACACAACAAACTAGGGTATCAATAATTTCTTCAATAGTTGCATTCATTGAATCATCATGCCAATTTTTCTTTCTTTCTTTGGTACCATGAACTATTTTTTGAGGTGACCTTTCTGATCGTAATTTTAACAAGTGACATTCTTGTGTTCCTTAGATTGACTTCTTCCCTTCCCTTGAACTTTGGTTTTCCATGGCCTTGATTCTATCTCCACTACAGACTTCTACTTCTACCTTGTTTACTTAAGGCAGAACCCGAAGATTCACTTGAATCCCTTCTACGTATATCCTTACTTAGAAGTAAATCTCAAACTCCAAACAACTTTAGTTTTTGATCTCTTGATGAACTATTAATTGTAATCATTGTTGCAGACTAGCTATCATGCAGTGATGATAACAAGATCAACACTTTGATCTCATCATCAAAGTCGATTTCCATAGAACTCAACTAACTCGTGATTACATTGAACTCATTGATGTGATTTATGTTCGATGCATCTTCAAACATCCTTAGATTGAATAATCAATGGATTAAATATACCTTGTTTAGGATGGATGGCTTCTTGTACATACATGATAAGACATTCATCAAACCTGAGTAGTCTTTTCATTGACAATATTGAATGCTACATTTTGTGACAATGTCAAACAAAACACCCCAAGAGCCTAGTGATCTAATAGTTTCCAATCCCCTTTGCTTATATAATCTATCTTCTTCCCTAATAGTGGTTTGTGCAACTTCTTTTGGTATAGATAATCTTTGATCTACATCTTCAAGAACCCGAAGTCCATCCCATTGAACTTGTTGATCCTAACTTTACCATCCTTAGAAACCATCACTCCCACTAATCCTTTGTAAACATCACTTTGATACCAGTTTGTTAGGAAACAAATTAAGCCAAAAAAAAATAAGAATAGTGATGGGATGCAATATCATGATATTGCATCCCGAGCAATATCGCGTACGCGATATCACGTCATCCCCTACGATATCGCGTACACGATATCGCGGTGCATCGCCAAGTCTATAAATAAGAGGCAGCTCTCCCTTGTTTCTCATTTTAGGCCTAGACCATAGTGAAATTCTGGCATTTTTACCTCTCCAGAGATAGATTAATTTCCATGTGCCCGTAGTAGGAACTCCAAAGTGAACGGATCTTTATTCGGGCAAATATTGTACCTGAACACAAGTTTGTGTATAGAAATAAAGAAGAACTTCTTGGATGAACCTTGCAGTGCATGGAATAGGCTAATGAGGACTTTATTTATTGTTATTTACTATTTACCATTTAAATGCTTTCATAGTTAATTAAATCTCTCTCAACCCTTCTCTCCTAGTTAAGTGCCTCAATAAGACCACTTCGAGCACGTGCGTTACGCTTGGTGATCCCAGCAATGACTAGCGTTTGGTAACCAACGTTGCATTGGTTCAAGGTGTGAACGGTAAGTTGGAACGGATGCTGATGCTAGGTTAATTAAGACTTAGTTAGTTAGTTAAAGTTAGTGAATTAGTCTCTTCACCCTTCACCTCAATAGCATAGGAGATAAAACAGAAACGATATAAAAATCATATACCTCAGACTTACTTAACCATACAATCATGACAACTACAAGTAAGTCTAGGAAGACAATGAATGATTAACCTTAAGTGTTCTATGAGGCATGTAGGCACTTAGTCTACGGAGTTCAACCGGATCGCACATGCTACGCTCGTATTCGTATGGTTGAGTGTAGGGGTAACTCGCCACTCATCAAATAGGAAAAACAAGCACACACAATACACAAAATTTACTTAAAAACCTCAAATCAAGATGAAAACCATGAGCAAAAGTAAAGAGTTAATTCATTATATTAAAGATTGAGAGTGTACTATAGAGGAGTGATTCCAGAAAGGGTGATCCTACAAAGGGAAGTGCAAAGGATGTCTACATAAAAGGAAAAGAAAACTATGTGCCTTCAACTTTCAACCCTTCAACTTCTATAATAGCCAACCCTTTGGCTTCTGTAATGGCTGACCCTTATCTTTTAGTACAATGTAACAACAAAAAATTAGAAATAGAGTTTAGATCAATTTCCACATGACTCCAACAATTTGCACTCCATTCACACTCTCCAGTTGAGAGGTATAAAGATGGTGGATCAAGAATGGTGGAAGGAAATGATTTAACTTAAGGGCTTGGGTGTCTTGGTTCTTGACTTTGGTTTACATCAACAGTGTAAGTCCTAGCATTCAATACAGAATGTTGAGAGTTTTTACAATCTAGGATTCGAACGTACAATTACTCCTCTTGCCCTTGGGTTTTTTGGATAGTTATTTGAAATGGTGTATCATTTGAGTAGATTAAACCACATGCAATTTGCTATGATGTGTCTTTGTAGTCCTTTGATAATATTAAGTGGATACAATTTAAAGCTTTAAATTACTATAATGAAATAGGTGATGCAACACTAAAGCAATTAAATAAGAAAAGTGATCTTTAGTTCAAGTTCGAATAGATAACTTTTCCTATATCAAATTTATCAGATTTGCTTCAGTTTTAATGTTTCAAGTTTTGGTTGAGTAGGGGTTCTTTTGTTTTTTATCCGCTTTTCTTCTGTTTTAATTTTTCTTTGGAACTGCAAGTTTTGATTTTCTTTTTAATTTGGAATGACCATCGTCAATAACACAGTGCCTTTCAACACTTGAACCTATAAAATTTTCATACTTCAATCAAGTGATGTTCTGATTCTATTAGAAATTTTTTATGCTTGAGCTGGGAATGTTCAGCAAGCAATTCTTACTTTTTCTAAAACAAGTGTTTGCCATGCTGCTTAAACCATCAGGTTTAATTTCGGCATTGGACAGCATTGATGGCCAATCATATGGCAAATGCCATGTCATAGGTGATTGCAGGTAGTTTAAACTGGTCTGTATATACTTGAGAATATTTAGAACAAATCAATTGAATAAATGAAATGAATATATAAAGCTGAGTACACAAGATGCATTAATTAACAAGGTTTACTTAGAAATTGAATTATCTAAATCAACCAAATCTGCAACGGTAATAGCATACTTGTTACAGGTCTGTAGCTATCTTGAGCTAAGCACCGCCTTCCTGCCATAACTATCTCTACCTATGCACTGCCACAAGGAGGAGAATCCGCAAAACACAAGAAAATTCACGACAACCAAGACTTCAAAATTTGTAATATGCTAAACCACAATGACTTGAATGAAATACTAGAACATCAGTTCAACATTAATTCGGTTTTGGTGAAATACTATAACAGCGGTCCTCTTACAAAGATATACACGAGAAAGAATGACAAGTAACTGACAACAACGTACATCAAACCAAAGATTAAAACTAAAAATGGACCAAAGATTAAAAGAAAAATGTCAAAAAACGGACCGACCATGAGAGCAAAAAACCTACCACACGCAATCCTAAAACTAAACTCACAGAAGGAACCTTGAACTGGAGTTGTGAATACAAAAAGAAGTAGAAGCAACCTCGGCCCTTGCTGTCCCTGTTGTTCCCCTAGACTCCGTAGAAGCAACCTCGGCACTTGCTGGTCATGTTGCTCTGGACTGCTGAAAGCATCATCATCTACCGCAATGCTCCTCCTTGTTTGCATCAATTCCATTCAAATTCAATTTTGTCAAGAGTGCACACTTTCCCCTTCCATCCGGGCGCTTCCTCAATGCAACAAGACGTCTTAACTTTAAGAGAGCGGAGGCAGGGCATGACTTCATCCTACAAACTTGGCAAAGAGCAAGAGGAAGAGGCAGAGAACAAGGAGACAAAAAGCTCCTACTAAAAAATAGAAAGCTCAATCTTATTTGATCCTATAGCCAGCATCACCGACAGGGCAATCTGCACAAGCAAAATCTGCAGAACCTCTTCCTAATCTAGAACTAGACTAGTAGCTCATACTTGCAAATGATTATATTTAAGTAATTGACAAAAAAATCAATCATGTCCACAATCATTATGGAATTAACTTTTAGTTCTTTTATGAAGTTTGTACTTGTAGAAGTTCATGAGTAGTTACATGCATCACCCTTTTGGCCAACACTATCTAGAAATAGTAAATGATACCTTGAAAAGACATATCAATTTTGGCATAATAGGAAAGATGATGCAATAGAAAAAATTAAGGATGTAATGGTAACTTATTTAGTAGAAAGTATTTCTAGAACCCTAAGTCTTCAAAATGTTAAAGTAAATATCATCCAAATCTCTACAAGGTTAGACATTAATACCAAGAACCTTTGATTATAAAGAGCCTATGGCACAACAAAGGAGTATAATGGATTGTCTACAACAGAAAAAACTTAGTTCAAAATTAGCACTTATAACATTTTTTCCATAAAATTTCCACATATGCTACTAGAGGGAGTGTCATACTAATGGAAAAATTTCAAGTAAATATGGCATATCTATTAAACTTGGAGATCTAAAGAATATTCAAAGAGAAGAAAATAAGGAAGCTTACACTTCCATTTCCTTGTCTTATTAGAAAGTTGTACAAATAGACAAGGATTTTGGGATATATTAATTATGTATTTAGAAAATCCTAAATAACATCTTATGCTGAAATCCCCAAGGTAGTACCTCCAAAGAAAGTTCATGTGAAGAATTTACTAAGCAGAGAGGCCATAATAGGATCAACACCTACAATCAACATTGTAGCCACAAGGAAAAAACAAGTAGGACTTAGTGGATAAATACCAACAACAAAACAAATAAAGGGATTACAAGCCTATTATGAGTCATTTATAGTAGACTACTAAAACTATTAGCTAGCGTAGCAAAGAAGTCTCACACATGTATAGGGTAAGAGAAAATTCTACTCACCCTATGATATCAAAAAAATCGGCTTGTTGTCAAGTTTCTTTGCAAGTAGAAGAGGATGACTAAGCTTAATAGATCTTAGGAAACATTGCATCCTTCCACGTAAACTTGGAAATAGAAGAAGGAGCCATAGTATGCAACATAAAGATGCAAAAGGAGAAATGAAGGTAATAACTAATCATATCAAAGAATCTTTTAAAGTCCTTGTGATGTCACCATCTTACAACTCTAAATTCAAAGACATTCAAATCACTATAATAATGTCAAGAAAAGTTAGGGATAAAGGAAATGAACTAATAACTCCATAAGAGCATGAAGATGCCCTTGACATACTACTGCAGATAGCACACGTCATTTAAGATCTTTTTAATGTTCCTAGTGATATTACTACAGTTTAATTTGAATTAATTTTATTCAAAGGAAAATGATCATTATTGAGACCAAGATGCAAGATGATGAGGTGGAGATTCAAAGACTATAAGAGAAGTTATCTTTGAATTAAGGGGCAAGACCTTGTAAGCTGTGTAGCACTAGAATAGTTACAATAGTTCAAAAATGATTACATGAATTAATTAATGGCTAATAAATGTAATTAAAAGTATAAAAAGAAAAGGCACTTTAGGATACATTAATTGTCGATGCTTAAACTTATGCCCATGCCAAGGGCATTACTACACATGAGAAAAAAAAGAAAAAGATTGCTATTAAAACTTAAAGGTTGATAAATGTGAAAAAAGCAAAGAATATGTTAGAAGAAATCATTACTAGCTATGAGAATAGTTTGCTAGTGTCAACCTAGACATGAGAAAATTAACCTTGAAAAATAGAACATTATCAATGGAAGAAGTTTATGTTGTTCGTTAGAAGTCTATCATCGAAATTAACATATGAAAAAATCAAGCCAAGAAGCATGAGAAGTGAAAAGAGCATTTTAGATATTAGGTAGGAATGTATAAGTAGATCAATGAAAAAAGATTAAATTGCATAGACCAAGATCATTCCAATCATGTAATGAGTACCAAACTAGCAATCCATCCTAAATAGCCTTACATTGATACATTAAGTAGAGCTAAAGAATAGGAACTTATAGATAGAAGATCGTACAAAGTACATGGAGTTGGAAGACCTACACTATACTAACTTAGCCATATTAATAACAAGAATCCTTAGAACTAAGAAAGAATAGCAACTAGAAACTTTATATTTAATGTATGGGAAGGAGTTCATTTATGAGAAAGATAACCAACAAAAACTACACATTGCTAACTCTAAACTTCAAGTTGTCAAGGCTAACTATCATGATCATAAGGATGTTATAACAAGCTTGGCCAAAATCATAAATGACTATTAAGAACTGAAAAAGGTGGCTAAATCTTCTAAAGTGAAATGTACTCAATTCATAGCATGGTACATAAAGGCAAATTAGATTTTTCTTCACTTTTCATGTTCTTGGGAAGTGCCTATACTAGAAAAAAATGCAAACGTGGCATGGATAGAAAATAATCCTAGGACAAAGAATAAAAACTAAGAGCTTTATTGAATTAATTTCAATTTACAAGTCTAGAGAAGAAACCCTAGGAGCCATAGATGTAATGGGAGTCACCATTAGCATTTTTGAAGACCATATCAAAATTTAATTTTTATTTTGAATTTTGAATTACATGAAACATTTTGAATCATGCTCTACATCATATTTTCTTAAATTACTCTAATTAAGATGTGGTAGTCAAAGTTAGTTAGTTACATCATGTGTAATTGAATAGGTCATTAAGTTTGTAAAACCTCACATTTTTGTAACAACTTTATACTTCTTTTGTTCTAACTTAAGGATGAGTTTCTAGTTAGTCATGAGAGTATGATAAATTATTTTTTTATAAATTCGATATTGTATCTATTATGCAGTACATATAATATTGTATTTCAATATACGATGTCATAGATACAATGTAGTGGACCACTATCATGGCTAAAAATATAAGCTCACCATCATGTGAAACATTACCTTTTGTTCAACACTTAGCAAAACTCTATTAGTTTCGTTTCTTGAACCTAGTAATAGTTGTGAGTAATCATAGTATGATACACTATAGTTTTCTAGCATCATTATTTAAGTGGATTATTCCTACATATAATTCATGTATAGAAATAAAAATACAAGATTGTTCTTTGCCATTATACCATCTCACTTAGAATATATTTATAATTCTATGCAATTCACTTTTCTTTTTTCATTTATATTTTACAATTCATTTTATATTCCCATGTTTATTAGTATGGGTGCAATAAGTATAACTTGTTTTGGGTGGAAAGTGAAATTATCTAATAACCGAGTAGTAGCTTTGCTTGATTCACTTAGTAGAAATGTTACATGGTAATCCCAGTGGTTAATGCATTAGCCTAGGTTGTGTACAATAAACTATAGGAGTGGATACTTATTACCACTAGGCTAGCTTAGCACTGCTTTTCAATTTCTTGTAGTTGATAGAACTTATATTCATTTTACACTATTTTTAATTAGCAATTTAAGAGTCTATCAACATTACTTAATCATATAGCTCACTCAAGTTAAACCATATGTTTTGAACTTCACTAACTCTAGTGGAAAGAAAATGATCACTAACTTGTCATCAATACACTAGTATACTTACATTATCACATCAATGGATTACAATATGGTTATGTGTGTATGCTTGTAACTTGTATAGTTGGACTTTGAGAACTCTCACTCAAATGATTAAGCAAGTAGCTTACGTTGTAATTTTTTATTGCTGAAAAATCTAAGAATCATTTTTATTTCTTAGATTTCATCATCATCATCATCATCCTAGCCTTATCCCTACAAAATAAGGATAACTACATGAGTTCATTTTCACCATTTTCCTCTATAAAAATCAAGATCTTTATTTATTTGTAATATATTTAAATCATATTTGATCATTTTTTCCCTATGTCTTCTTTATTCTTCCTTTCAATGGATTTCCTAGAATCGTGATGTAGCAACCTTTGTTTATGAGTTCATTATCTAATCTTCTTTGCAAATGTTTAAATCATCTAAGCCACCATCCTTGTAGCTCATTTGAAATAGAAGACACTCTAGGTCTTCCTTTGATATTTGTATTATGTATTTTATCTCTATTAGTAATATTCAACATTTATAAAAAAATTTACATTTTTGTTACATTGATTTGTTGTTCATGCCTCTTTTGTATTTCCCAACATTCAGTAGCATATAAGATAATAGGGTTGATTGTTGTCCTATAAAATTTCCACTTCAATTTTATTGATATTCTTTTATCACATAGAACATCACTAACCTATCTTCATTTTAACCATGTTACCTAAATTCTATTTCTTATATCTTTATTAATTTCATCATTTGATTAGAGGATTGATCCTAGATAGTGGAATTATTTCTAGTGAGGGACTTTTTTACCTTGAATTATCACTTCTATTTCACCACTATTTATGTTATTATTAAAATTGCATTCCATATATTTTTTCTCTTCTACTAATTTTTGAACCTTTTGATTCTAGAGCATGTCTCTACTTATCAATTTTAGAAGTAATATTTTCTCAAGTTATATCCACTAACACCATATTATCTAAAAATAGCATAGACCAAGGGATTTCATCTTCTATTTTCTTTATTATTTCATTCATAATAATGATAAATAAGTATGGATTAGGTAGAAACCATTGATGATGACCTATTTTAATTGAAAAATCAATTGTTGTTCCACAAGTTCTAATTTTAGTAGTAGCTCCTTCATACATGTCTTAAATCACTTTAATATATTTAGCAGGTATTTTTTTTCCTTCATAATATCCATCAAATAATCTCTCTAGGCACTCTATCATATGCTTTTTCTAAGTCAAAGAAGATTATATGTTGATTTTTCTTATGTTTTCTAAATTTCTCTATCAATTATCATATCAAGAAAATAGCCTTTATATTAGATCTCCCTGGCATAAATCCAAATTGATGTTCTAACACTATTATTCAAGTCTAAGATGTTGATCTATGACTTTCTTAAAGCTTCATAGTGTGGCTCATTACCTTTATCTCTTTATAATATGCATAATTTTGTACATCTCTATTTTTGTAAATGGGAATAACAATGTTGTTTGTCAAATGCTTGGATATTTCTTAATATTTCTTAATCTTAATAAGTAATTATGTTTTGGTAGAAACTCTTGTATCTCCCAATGCTTTTTAAGCTTGTATTAGAAGGTTGTTTACACTAATAGCTTATCTATTTTTCATCTTTGATCAGGTTGTCTTCACCTCAGAGAAGAAAAGTTCATTTACTAAATAAAAATTTGGCACTTCATGGTGAGTGTCTTCTTTTGGGAATTCTTCATTTAATAATTCTTGAAAATAAATTTTCTACATATCTAGAATTTCATTTTTTATCAAATTTTTTTCATTTTCTTGCTTAATGCATTTAACATGATCACTATCATTCTTATTTCTATTTTTTCTAATTTATAAATATATTTTTATCTTTTCTTTATTCCTAATTTCTTATAAAAGCTATCCAAGGCCTTATGTTTGGGTTTGGCTATTACTACAAATGCCTCCTTCTTTACCATTTTGTATCTTAACTTATTTTCTTAGCTATGACTTTGCTATCATTTCTTGAAGCATTTTTCTTAGCTACTCTTTCAAGAAAGCCATTCCTTCTTTAATTTTTCATTTTAGATTTTATTTGTAACATATTTTTTTATTATTNTAGATTGCCAAGTAAATTTTCTATGAAGAAAATCAAGCAAAGTTACTACTAGGTTACTATAACAATTTAATAGGTTAAGTTTGTTGTGCTAGTTTTGGCAATTGCAAATGTGAAATTAGTTTTAAAAGTTACAAAAGTAACAGTTAGTTGAATAAGGTTTTAATAGTTACAACATTTATATAAACAACATTGCCATGTATGGATTAGTGTTTTCTATAATAAAATTAATCAAAAAATGTCACATTTATCATTCTATTTCTTGCATTCTTTACTTGTTCAATACATTATGTGGTTCTTTCTGTACCCACTATGCCAACATTGTGATATCAAAGCTTAGGTGATATCCATTAAATTTTCTAGTGTCATCATTTGATCTTTACCTATGTGAGTTTGTAGCTATTGTATTTTCAATGTTATTGATTGTCTTGTATAGTTGCTTTAGGTTATTTTTGTGCTACAAAAATTNGCTTTGATATCACAATGTTGGCATAGTGGGTACAGAAAGAACCACATAATGTATTGAACAAGTAAAGAATGCAAGAAATAGAATGATAAATGTGACATTTTTTGATTAATTTTATTATAGAAAACACTAATCCATACATGGCAATGTTGTTTATATAAATGTTGTAACTATTAAAACCTTATTCAACTAACTGTTACTTTTGTAACTTTTAAAACTAATTTCACATTTGCAATTGCCAAAACTAGCACAACAAACTTAACCTATTAAATTGTTATAGTAACCTAGTAGTAACTTTGCTTGATTTTCTTCATAGAAAATTTACTTGGCAATCTAAGTGGTAGTTGCAATAGCCTAAGTTGTGTACAATAAACTAGAAGTGGATACTTATCACCACTAGGCTAGCCTAACTTTACTTTTCTATTGCTTATTGTTGATAAAACTTATATTCATTTTACAATATATTTACTTAGCAATTTAAGAGTCTTTCAACATCACTTAATCATATGGCTCACTCAATGTTAAACTAGATGTTTGAACATTGCTAAATCTAGTGGGAAGATAATGATCACTAACTTATCATCAATACACTAGTAAATTTATATTTTCCTATCCATGGATTACAATCTAGTTATGTGGGTATGCTTATAACTTATATGGTTATACTTTGGGAACTAATACTACTCATTAAATGGTTAAGCAAGTAGCTTAAGTTATAATTTTTTATTAGTAAGAAATCTAAGAATCATTTTTATTTATTGGATTTCATTATCATCATCATCCTAGCCTTGTCCCTGCAAAATAGGGTCAACTATATGAGTTCTTTTTCACTGTTTTCCTCTTTGCAAAAATAGATCTTTATTTTTTTTAGTTTATTTAAATCATGTTCAATCTTTTTTTCCTGTGTCTTCTTTGATCTTCCTTTCAATGGCTTTTCTGGAATAGTGATGTAGCAACCATTGTCTAATCTTCTTTGCAAATGTTTAAACTATCTAAGTTACCATTATTGTAACTTATTTATAATAGAAGCCACTACATGTCTTCTTATGATATTTGTATTATGTATTTTATCTCTTCTAGTAACATTCAATATCAATCAAAGCATTGATTTTTGTTACACTAATTTGTTGTTCATGCATCTTTTGTATTACCCAACATTTAGCACCATATAAGATAACATGCTTGATTGTTATCCTATACAATTTCCTCTTCAATTTTATTGGTATTCTTATATCACATAGAACATCACTAGCATGTCTTCATTTTAACCATCCTGCCTCAATTCTATTTCTTATATATTTATCAATTTCATCATCTAATTGAAGGATTGGTCTTAAGTAGTGGAATTCTTTGTAGTTAGGGACTTTTCTACCTTGAATTATCACTTCTATTTTATCATTGTTCATATTATTATTAAAATTTTATTCCATGTATTTTTTTCTTACTTCTACTAATTTTTGAACATTTTGATTCTAGAGCATGTCTCTAATTCTTAATATTAGAAGTAATATTTTCTCAAGTTGTATCTACCAACATAATATTATTTACAAATAGCATACACTAAAGGGTTTCATCTTGTATTTCCTTTATTAATTCATTCATAATAATGGAAAATAAGTAGAAGCTAAGAGTAGATTGATGTAGACCTATTGCAATTGAAAAATTAGATGTTGTAAGTAGTAGCTCCTTCATACATGTCTTGAATCACTCTAATATATTTATTAGGGATATTTTCCTTTACAAGATCCACCAATAATCTCTCTAAGAATTCTATCATATACTTTTTCTAAGTCAAAGATAATCATTTGTAGATTTTTCCTATGTTTTTCAAATTTCTCCATCAATTATCATATCAAGAAAATAGCCTTTATAGTAGATCTCCTTAGCATAAATCCAAATTTACTTTTTAACACTATTATTCAAGTCTAAGATGCTAATGTATGACTCTCTCTCAAAGCTTCATAGTATGACTCATTATCTTTATCTTTTTATAATTTGCACAATTTTGTATGTCTCCTTTATTTTTGTAAATGGGAACAACAAAGCTTTTTTTCTAGTTGGATATTTCTCCATCTTTGAAAATTTTGATAAATAATTATGTTAGCTAAGAAACTCCTATATCTCCCAATGGTTTTTAAGCTTCTATTAGAATGTTGTTGCACTAATAACTTTTCTATATTTCATCTTCGACAAGGTTGCCTTCACCTCAGAGAAGAAAAGTTTATTAACTAAACTAAAATTTGGTTCTTCTTTGTGGTTATCATTTCTTGGGAATTCTTCATTTAATAATTCTTGAAAATAATTTTTCTACACATTCAAAATTTCATTGTATTTTACCAAAGTGCTTTCATTTTCTTCCTTGATCTATTTAACATGATCAATGTCCTTACATTTATAGTTTCTAATTTTTGCTAATTTATACATAGATTTTTTTCCTTTTTGGGTTTCTAATTTCTTATAAAAGTTATCTAAGGCCTTATGTTTTGGTTTGGGTATTAGTATGATTGCCTCCTTCTTTGCCATTTTCTATAACATATTTTTTTGGCTACTGCTTTGCTAGCATTTCTTGAAGCATTTTTTCTTGGAGTTGATATGTAAAAGTCATTTTACTTATTTAATTTCATGCATGAGGAATATTTAAACTTTAAGAAAAAAATCAGTAAGTTGCTAAAACATTTCTTTATATCTCCATCCTTATCAATTTGTAAGCTTCTCAAATTTCATGGTTCATCATCATCATCATCATCCTAGCCTTGTCCCAACAAGATGGGTTCAACTTTGTAAGCTTTTTCTTTTCTTTTTTTTCACCATTTTCCTCTATTTGAAGAGCTAGATTGTTCTCAAATTTCATGGTTAGTTTTGCTAAATCTAATAATTTCATCTTAGTAAATGTTAATGTCAACCTCACTCATGCTAGGCATGAGGCCATGATTCAAAAAAATTATAGACATAATAAAATTTTAGTTTCAAAAGACCAATTGCTAATTATAAACAATATGAAAATGCAAGAACAAAAGTATATCAATAGGAAAAACCATATGGAACATTGCAAATCCAAAATCCAAAATATATGCAGGGAGAAGCAAAAAAAATATTAAAATGCATAAGACTAGAATTGAACATGAAATCCTTTTTAAAGATAGTATTCTTGCCATTTAGTCAACAAAATCTTTGTTACGCTCTAATGGTTATCTTGTGGATTTGTTAATTAGTAGGTTCTGTATTCATACATAAACAAACATGTGATTTACTTATAAACATAAAACATCAAAGCAATTATGCTAACATTGCACAATATGGTTCTTCATAAATGTTTTAGTTGTATACCTTTTTATTGCCCCTTCTTATGTTCATTTTAATGTTTTTTTTCTTTGAAAATCTAATTTTCAAGGTGCATTTATCTAATATTTATTTTGCAAATTGATATCTAATTATCCTACTTAGCATTTAACCCATTAATAAATAATTTATTCATGGTGCATTTAATTTCTGCTAGAATGTTACCAGCATGTCCTCTATTTGATTTCAAACAATAATTTTTATGTGAATAAGTAGAATATTCAAATCATGTTTCATATTTTCATAATAAATAAAATGAATTTTTTTTATATATTTGGATCTTACTGGAATGCCCATGTTTTCCATGTATGTCTTTTATTAAAAGAAATCAAGCCTAAGTGATTGCAATAAGCTTGGCATTGTGAGAATGTTTATATGATATGTTTTAACTAATTTAATTATTGTTCAACTACATAAGGGGATATTAATTCAACTAGGAACTATTGATGGTGGTATCAGTATATCAACTATTCAGTGGTTGTGCAATGCTGATGAATCTTACAATGAACCTAGATTATGATTGAAAGTTTTCTTTGGAACCTTATACAAATTTTCATTAAGAGGTGAAAATTTTGTACTAAAATTATATCCTAAAAGCCCTACTCAACTTGAAATGATAACTTTTGCTACACATTAATTTGGTTCTTCTAGTGGGTTGGTTATGGATTATCCCCTCTAGAAACAAGCAGAGGTGGTAGACATTTCACAGGTGGTGGCCAACATCATGGGGTAATAACCACTAGGCATTATAGGAGTTACATGGTGGTCATTCATGGAAACAGTTTCATGGGTAGTATTGGAGCACATTTATGGGGTGTCCATATCCCAACAACAATAGGGGAAGCTATAAAAAAAGTGTGAGACATCATGAAACCTCTCCTGGGGGGAGAGAGAGAGGAGAAACATCCTCGACCAACAAGGAAGCTAGCAGACGATGGGTTTCTTTCTTTTGAGATGCTGCATCAAACCTCCCTAGCATCTTGAGCTAGAACCTCAGATCTCTCCTAGAGGTGGGAAACGAGTGGTGTGTGAGGGGGTAGTTGCAATAAGTCAAGGTCCAATCACTCTTGCCTATGTACTAGGTAACAATTGCTGACCCATTAGCAGTAACTCATTAACAATGGTGCCTTGATCAACATGAATAATATGTGGCATTGCTCCCTTACTCCCAGTATGCCATGTGTCAGGAGCGGGTGGTAAGGCAACATGTGACATCAATGAGTGGTAGTAGTAAAACACCACCAAATTTGGGCTCCTAGGTCTTGACTGCAAATTTGTCTAAGTATCAAAACTTGGCAAATTTTTCTAAGTGTTAGACCTACACTCCCCATTGCTGAGATAATGCTCGAGAGTGTAGTTAGTGTACTTGACACATGTAGTTTAGATTTGCAAAATTTTTCTAAGTGTCGATAGCAGCTATAAAATTTTCTAAGGGTTGAACTATGCTATCCCTACCAGGACTATGCTCTAAAGAATAGTCAGCGTAGTCTGCATACCAATGGCTAGTTTTGTAGATTTTCCTAAGTGTCAAGCCAAAAGCTATCAAGCTAGGTTGGGTTGGAAGAAACAATTTGGTAGATTTTCTAACTTCTGAGGCTACACTTCCTACTATGCTCCAAAATGTAGTCACTGTACTCTGCATGAGGATATCAATTTTTGCTAGAGATGTCTAAGTGTCAAGGCTATGCACTCAGCTCCAAGACTATGCTCTAGAGTGTAGTTAGCATAGCCTACACTGGAACATATTTTCTGCAAAATTTGTACAACTGTTGAACTACGCTCTAGAGTGTAGTCAACATAGTCTACCAGGATTACCTCCAAAAGCCTCTAGAACTTAGCATTGATCTTCATCTTAGCACCAACATTCCTTTGGCAAGCAAGAACAAAAATCTACATTTCTTTTGCATCCCCCATTTGCCCCTAAATTGTACCTATGCTTAACACCACTTGAGAGAGTGGAAAGTGTAGTCCCACACCATAGTCTCCAAAACTACACTATTTGACATTATTTTTAGGTACATTGCAATCTATCTGGCATTTGAACATGGTCTTCATAGCATGGTCATAGTCTAGAAGTCTCATAAGATCCATTGGAGCACACTAGAAGAACACCATTTTCTTTAGTGGGAGCATAGTTGGGGCTAGTGTAGTCCCAACTACCCCTCTGTCACATTGCACGCGATCCATAATTTACACTAACCCTAGCCTTATAAATACTTTAGTGCTTGTTGTTTTAGGTTGTTAGCAATTCTTGCATTTAACTAGCATTTTGGCATTTGGCATCTAAGAGCACTTGGCATTTTGGCAAACTTTGGGATAGCACTTGAAACCCTCGCACACCACCACAGCATCATTGCAATTTGTAACTTACTACAGCCTACAGGACACCACAGTAGCCAACTTAATGGGCCCAAACTTCATGGTAGACATCAAGTTTTGTAGCACAAACACCCTAAGACTATGACTAAGCTGCCTACTATATAGTGCATACCTCCTCACCTCTTCTTTGCAATTAACTACGCTCCCCCCCACTTCCTCCCCCCTCCCCCCATTTGGGGTGGTGCCACTTTCTTTCCCACTCATACTTCGTGCATTTTTAGCATTTTTCTTTACATTCTAGCATTTTTCATTATTTTCTTGCACATATTTTTGTGTTTGCACCTTTGTTTTACATCAAAAAATTCAACTATGCTCACCCTAGTTGACATCGTCGATGTTGCAAACACTGTGCAAACCCTTGATATTGGTTTTGGCGTAACACTCTATAAGTCCTAGTTTGATCTTCAAGACCATTCTGGCCACCCTGCTTTCAATTCCAATAGGCCCTCATGTAGACATGGGATTAAGCTATGCGACTATGAACCTTTCAGTATACCATTTCAACCTTTGACATTTTCGGTTGCTATAATTTTCTGGTGCTAGAAGGAGGGCCTCTACCTTTTCCTTCTGCAGTCTCATTTGGTTATTGCCTTACGTGCTCTCTGCACCACTATGTAGATTAGTCCCCATCATCATTTTCCCTAGAACCATGCTTGACAACCACTAGAATGTATATCAAACACTTTGTCAAATTCTAGGTGCTCAGGAGAGCATAGTCAACTCCTAGCATAAGGAGCATAGTCAACTCTAAGCGTAGTCCTAGAGTTAGCCATTTTTGTGTGTGTTTATAGTTAATCATTTTTTCTATGTTCTTTTACACTTAGCCATTTTTCAGCAATTTTATACTTATCCATTTTCTCTACATTTTCACACTTAGTCATTTTTCCAGGTAGCAAAGTTAGCCTTTTCTCTACCTTTCACAAACAAGAACTTTTGTGTTTTCCCTTTGCATCATGAATCCTAAGTAGCTTTTGATCTCCACCTCAACCTTGGTTGTTTTTCACCCTATTCACCAGGAGATCCAGATTGACCATTCTATCAATCTCATCATGGTAGAATAGAGGCAATCTTTTAGGTTGTGCAACCTACCTCCTAAGTACATGTTGCTCAATGATGAACAATATAACTTCATTTGCATGAAGCTCCAAATGAATTCGTATGTAGAATACTAAGAAATGGATGCTAAGCATATTTTTAAGCTTACACATCAAAATGGGAAGGAATACTTCCCCTCTGCTATGGATTTCATTCCACTCTCAGAATCCTACTAGTGGATGCTAGATAACCTCATTTGAAAAATTGGTCGTGAGGTAGGAACAAACTATCAGGAGCCCCTACCAGAGGAGCAAGATGAGTTTGAATCTTCATCCAATCATGATGACTCTTTGCACACCTCATTTGAATGGATAACCTCTACTTTCATCCCTTCGTAGTGCTACCAATCTATCTTTTTTGAGACAATCATTGGCCTGGTGTCACCACCTAGGTCCACACCTATGATGGCAACCCATCAAATGTAGTAGACATGCTAGGATGTTACACATATTTTTAGCATGTCCTTTGTCATTTCTTCCTAGCTTATTTAGCCTTCCATGCCAGCAACTATTGCACTTGCACAACCTTATGTGTATACCATGCACATTCCTTTGCCACACATGACTCATGTGTCGTATGTCCCACATGTTGTGAAGACACCTTTCACAATGGCCTAGCCCACAAATGCATGGTAGGGACCAATTATTGTGCCTATCACACAACCTATGCAACAAGCATCATGTGTGGTCGTACAACCTATGGCTAGGTCATGGGTCATCCAAATAGCATAGTGGGAAACACAACCCATGCATCCCACTACAACCTCACCAAGCTTAAATCAAGCATTTTAGCAAATCCAAAGCCTCATTGAAGAGGTCAAGTGGCTTAAGGCTACCTCCTCTGAAACCGTCCATGTGATGGACTTATATTATGATGATCTAATTAGTCCTCTAGTTCCACCATTAGCACTACCCACCAAGGTTCCAGTACCCTAATTCACCAAATACAATGGTGAAGGGGACCCTAACACTCACTTGGTGACCTTTTTGTCTAAATGCCTTTCACTGTAAGCATGGCCAAATGCCATCATCCACATGTTCACCATGCCCTTGATTAGCAAGGCACTGGATTGGTATCGTGCGCTCCCTAGGGCCTCCATTTCTTCTTTGGAGAAGTTGCTCACTCAATTTGTCATGCACTTCAAGTACAACTTGAAGCTTGATGTCATCCTAGATTAGTTGATGCAAGTTAAGCAAGGCCACTTAGAGCTCATGCAAAAATTCATTCAATGATGGAGCATATCACTCAACAAGATCCATGAGCCTATTGCGGAAACTCACTTACTAGCCATTTTCAAGGGTGCAGTGAATGACTTTATTAAGTCAAAGCTATATTATCTTGCCTCACAATCCCTGAGCAAAGCATTTGCTCAAACCAAGAACATTTAGGATGTGGAAAAGGCCGACAAGGACCCAACCTATATGGCCTATAAAAAATTTCATGCAAAGAAAGAAAAGGACAAAGACAAGGACAAGCAGTCAACCACAACTCTAGCAATGGTGGCCAATGAGGCTAAGCCAAACAATGCTAAACCAAAGGCCAAGCCATCCAAGGCCCCAGCCAATAGCAACAAGGTGGCTGGCTCTAGCACTACGATGAAAAACTAATGTACATCATTAGTGGCCATAACACCAACTATCCTAAGGCCAAACCTCAAGCATAAGGATCGCTCGAAGTACACACTATTGCCTAGCAAGCTATTAGACCTCTTGAAAAAACTACTTCTTGCTAGATGCATCAAGTATTAGCAATCTCCTTAAGAATCCCTCAACCACACTACCAAATGAGCCCCCATCCCTAAGCATTTCTGATTGGACCAATTTTACCAATATCACCAATTGCCTAGTCATGACACAAATTTTTGCATGACATTACAGGATGATATACAACACATAATTGACAAAGGTGAGCTGGTCCTTCATGAAACCAACCCATTCTACCCTCAAAATCAATCAATGAGGGTCTATAAATATCCTCTCAATGTAATTGGTGTAGGGAACACCATCAACATTATTAGTGTTGATAACTCAGAATCAACAGAGGAGCCATTCATGGTTCATGTGTCCTCTCGTGGGACTAGGATCTCCTTGACCTCAATCAATTCGAGGACCCCTTTTGTTATCAGAACACCACCTCAAGCACCTATAACATCCTTCATGGTTAGGGTCCCACAACATGTTGTAGTAGCAACTGCTCAATCACCCTTTGTCATAAGTATGAAGTAATGTGTGGGCTCCCCACTTTCTAGGAGTCCAATGGTGGAAAATGTGTTAATCCTTGCTCCCCTAATACCCTATCCTATAGGAAAGACTAACAAGTAATCAAGATGGTAACCCAGGAGGCACAACAAGTGCCTTGCCGATCAAATGCTTAGGGAGCATCGAGAGCAAAGGGCACTAGGCCCACTAAAGCCTATCCCCTTGTCCTCTGTCCCCATGGCTAGGTCAATTAAGAAGGCCACAATAAGCAACCAATTGAGCATTGAGGCTCCAAAATAAGTAAGGCAAGCAAACCCCAAATCCCCTCCATGAGAGATTCATCTCTTGGAATGCATGGAGGAGATGAAGACCAACTATAATGTAGTAGATGGTTGTAAGGACTTCCTTGATACATTGGCACAAGTCAAATACGCTTTAAAATAAAAAAAATGCAACATGAAGCCTATATGACTTGATCTTAAGCTTCCTTGCTAATTGTGAAGCACTAGTTCTCATGTTGGCCTTCATTCCTATCACAAAGGACATCCTGGCAAATGAATAGTCCATCCATATTGTGATGCTACCCCTCACACCATAGGAGTTGAGTTCAATGCCCCTAGCATTTTGTGATGAGGTGATTAAGGTTGATCTTGAGAAGGGTTAGGTCATCACCACACCGATGTTTATCACAACCTACATTGGGTAGTGTAGAATCCATAGGGTGCATGTTAATGACAAGGTGACAATCAATGTCATCCCATACATAGTCATTGACAAGCTGGGTCTTACTGATCGAATCAAACCAACAAAGACAACATGCTTGAAATCTTTCAACGATTCATGAATTGTCATGAGGGGAATAGTCTCAATAGCCTTCATGGCAAGGAAAACATTCTCTACCACTATAGAATTCATTATCATTGAGGAGATGTTGGGTTTCAACTTGATCCTAGGTAGGCCCTACCTCACCCAACTATCGGTCATCTCCTCCCCAATCCACCAAGAAATCCATCTTCCATATGAAGGTGGAGAGGTTATCATCTATGGTGACAATGCAACCCCTCTAATCGTTAGAACATTAACACTGAACACAGAGATGGTGTTGTTTGATAACATGCCTTCTACAAAGCACCAAGGTAAAACGTGTAAGGCAAATCACCCTGAGGAACCAAAGGGAGCCAATGACCTCCAAAAGGATGCTTTGTGGGAAAAATTGCCCTTGGACATAGTTAACAAAGGTTAAGGTGAGTACTACATCACACCATCTAGGTCCTACATGCCTCCTAACCTAAACCAAATTAGGAAGAAATTATATGACTAAGGCATCCCCTTAGTCCAACATGCGCTAGGTGCCTGCCTACCCCCATTTCTGCATACTTTTCTTGTTTACATTTTGCTTGCATTTTACATTTAACTTGGTTGCTTGTTTTCTTTATTTTTCATTATTTACCCTATTACGCATTTATTCCTTTTTTTGTGTAGCTTTTCTTAGTTTACATTTCCGCTTGCTTAAGTTCAAAACACATAAAAATTATAAAATTAAAAATTACAAAAACAATGACCTACCATGGCGTTAAATTGGCATCAATGACCTACCATGGCCTTAAACTAGCATCCCATGGCTTGAAAAGACCCTAAACTATCACATAGCCCACCATGACCTAAAACTAACAATCTCCCTTAGATTGCATGATCCAAAAAGGCCTTAAATTAGCACAGGGCCTAGAATGACCTAAAACTACCAACACATGCTATCTACACACATAACCCAAAATGGCTTAAAACTAATAATCGTCATGGCCTAGTCACATCAATTCATTGCATTAGTAGCATCAAACACATCATAAATAAATGCAAAAGTATACACTTCATACACTTTATATGGCACAAATCCATTACATTCCATATGAATAATAACACATAGCATGATCATTTGTATCATACAACAAAAGATGCACAAAAAAGAAAAAATTCCCAACAACAAGGCTACATCAAGATATGCTCAACCAATGGTACTAGGTGGGGGTGGAGGTATTTCTTCCTTCATCATATTGCTGGGGCCTGTGGCATCACCTAGTGCCTGTCAACAACAACAAACAAACAAACCTATAAGCTAATGTACCATATACAGACTAGGATAAAAGCACAAAACAACATAAAAAATAACTTGAGAGGGACCTACATTGATCATATCTAGAGGCAACCTATCAAGGCCCTCCTCCAACTGTCGGAGGATCTTGACCTCAGATAGTTGCATCTAGTCCTTCTAGCCAAAGTTAACTTTCACAAGGGTCTTGCCTTTGTCCACAGAGGTCCATGTGGGAAACCTCATGGAAAATTTGGAAAATAAAGCCTCCCTTGAAGGCATGATAATCTCTCTCTTTGGAGTACCATTAACCACTATATGAAGAGAAAATATCTCGAAGGCCCATCTCTCACTAATCGCCTTAATGAACATCTTAAGGTAGTGGCACTTGACGAACTCTTCCTTGAGTTGCTGAAGATATGCATCTTACTCATACTTATAGTGGTATTTCTGGTTCTTTTTCATCTACTCCCACTTTCATAGCATGGCATTGAAATTCTCCCAATATTGATTTTTCTGGGCAAGAAAATCCATCTATAATCACTGCTCAATGATCTCCTAGGTGGACCTGTTCTTGCCTTGAATAGTTAACCAATACCTAGCATAATCAATCTCTATGGTCCACCAAGTAGTATCTCCCCATGATCGAGCCACCAAGAAGTCATATCGGGACTAAAGGTCCTTAATCTTCATGTCTTGGCTTGTCACTCTCTCTCCTAAAGTTCATGCACATGTTTCCATAGGTGTTCATTCAAGCACTTGCAGATCCATAACACCTTCATGTAGGAAAATGTGCACTTGTTGACTACCTTGTACACATGACAAGGCACTTGCTCCACTTTAGGACGGTACTCAGGAATGACATCTGCTTTAGCCACTCAGTTTGGATCCATGTGAAGCTTAGAACCTATTGGCATGCAACAAGCAAATCAACATTAGTCATAGACTAATCACTAAAATTGGTAAAGAAAAAAAAGCAAAGAAACATCATATAAATACCAAGCTCAAGATCTGCCTACTATAGGTGGTTAACCATGTCCTTGATGATGCCTTCCATGAAGGCAAACTTATCTAGCATTTCTACCCATGGCTTTATGTGGTAGGTAGGCATAGACGGTGGACCACTAGTAGGCACATCTGAGGCTACACAAAAACTCACTTAGCAATAACTAAACAACCATATATGTAAGAGAAAAAGAAAAATAATAGATGGAAATTTAAAACACTTACCTAGCAAGCCCTCAGGTGTGAGAGTAGGGGGATCTTCCAGCTACACACCATCAAAGAGGCTAGTAAAATCACTCTCATCAAGGTGGAACAACGCCTCCACCTCAAACTGCTAGATGATCTCTGTAGCCTTATGCAGCTCCTCCCTGTGTGCTTCCCCCTCCTTGGCTTGAGGAGAGGTTTTTTTGCTATTTTTATCGTTGTTGCTTTGGTAGCCCTCTCACTTGATTTACAAACATAACATTTTATCATTATCATAGCATAGCATAGTAAACAAAAAGAAAAACAAAAAGAGAACGGGGAAAAACATGTTCCCCAGTAAAACTTGGCAGAGCTACAGTTTTGCAATGGGTCCAACCCTGAATCTGCACCAACCTTCTCATAAGTACTCTAATGAAAGGTCATAATTTTAAGGGTAAGACGTTTTGGTGCCACACCTTGCAATATCACACTATTTTCATTTTGAGAGATCATAATTTTAGGGACAAGCATTTCGATGAGAGGTCACATTTTTTGTGACAAAAGGTCACAATTTTAGGGACAAGCATTTCAATGAGAGGTCACCTTTTTGGTGACAAGCCACCCTAGTACCACACCTTGTAGTATCACACTATTTGCATTTCATTCCCTTGTTATCCCCTAATACATTGCCTACAATCCTTTATCTCCAATGTACCACAATCCTTAGCACTCTTAAGCATGGTGAAGCAACCTATAGTTGGGTACTAACGAGTGATGTTGGTGTCAGGCTTGTTATGGTGTTTTTTTGTTCTTTTTCAACATCTCTTGAGCTACTCCTCTAGATGTCAACAAAGAAAGACCAATGAAACACCACCAAATTTGGGCTCCCGAGTCTTGACTACAAATTTTTCTAAGTTTCAAAGCTTGGAAAATTTTTCTAAGTGTTGGACCTATGCTCCCCACTACTAGGACTACATTCTAAAGCATAGTTAGTGTAGATGACATAGGTAGTCTAGATTTCCAAAATTTTTCTAAGTGTTAATAGCAACTACAAAATTTTCTAAGGGTTGGACTACGCTCTCCCTACTGGGACTATGCTCTAGAGCATAGTTAGCATAGTCTACACACCAAAAACTAGTTTTGTAGATTTTCCTAAGTGTCAAGCTAGAAGCTATTAGGCTAGGTTGGGATGGAAGAAATAGTTCAATAGGTTTTCTAGCTTTTGAGGCTACACTCGCTACTACACTCCAGAGCATAGCCAGTGTCATTTTCATGAGGACATCAATTTTGCTAGTGATTTCTAAGTGTAAAGGCTACACTCTCACCTCTGAGACTACGCTTTAGAGTGTAGTTAGTGTAGCCTACACTAGAACACATTTTTTTGCAAAATTTATTTATTTCTCCACTTGATCCTTCTTTGGAGGCACTAGCTATAGCATTTTAGCATAGAAGGCATTTTATGCCTTTCTGAGGACATCATTTGTGTACCATTAAATGTTAGCTCATTTGCATAGCTTCTTGATAAGGTAAGGGAATGAAAGTATCAAATTTCCTACCTTTTTCTCCTTGAAACACCTTTGGATTTCCATGAAGTAGAGGTGCGTAATATTTGCATTAAATTTTTCCATTAAGATCACACTTCCTCTGGTCACATATGTTGACATTATGTTCAGTCTTTTAGTGGGGAATAGGTGGTATATGCCAATTTTGAAGTAGATTTTCTCTTCTGGGGTAAACTCACTATAATATTTATTATCTTTATTGTATGCTCATTAAAACCATAGTTTCTTGGCATTTATGTTGATATGGTAGATAGTTGTACCACCTTTGCCTATTCATTAGGTACATTAAGTGCTTTAGAAATTACCTTAACTGAGTAATAAACTATGAATTCTTGAATTTTGATTATAGCATCTGATTGTTTATTTTTCCAATGTTGAAGTGTCTCTCCTAAGTACCATTCTTTACTTGATGTCAAGGTAGCCCACAAGGAAGATGTTTGAAGTTTTGTTTTAATAGATCCTAGCAAAAACTTCATGAATGGACCAAAGTTTAGTTTTACAATCACTATGAACATGATGGATTTCTCTTACATGGCTTGTAGACATTTTGGTGATACTATGAGTTGTTGTCCCTGTTCTGGTACTTATGGAACTTCTATCTCTATGTTGGTAGTTATCTCTATGGTAGGAGTTTCTTAATGAATGCTAAAGGATTATGCCTCCTACTCTGCATGCTCTACTTGTGGGGTTTGTTCCCTAGTTCAACCTCTTCCTTGACCTCTTGGCCTTTTTCTGCTTGGTTGTGGAAGTTCTTCTTGAGCCTCTCTCTTTAGGATCATCTGCAATCATCAAGGGTTTGGACATTATTAAACTATTTATACCAATTCTTAATAGCTCTTTTCCTTACTTGTTCCATTAGCTAAATCAAGTTCTTAGCTTATTATGATTGTAGAGTTTGAAAAATTTCTAAAAGAAACACCTTTAGGTGTTATATCCCTTATAACCCTTCATAGTTATCAATTTTTCTCTTATTCATGGCTTAAATAATTAGCATAATACCCTAGGAGTCTTATTGAATCTTTAGTGTGATTGATTAACTTTAAAATCTTTATTTTCCCTTTTTAAGATACCCTTAGGATATTTTATATATGTTAGATAATCTTGACTCAAATTATAGTGATATCATGAAAAGTACACCCCCCTCCCCACCCCCTCCACCCCAACCCAAGTTCCATGATCAACAAGGTTCAAGGATTTTTGAAATCAGAGCTACGAGGGTCCAGTTATGAGTGTTGGAAGTTAGAGTATTAGAGCTCATGGTTGCAAAGAGAAAATGGCAACAACTCTCTTTTTATGGAAATGAAAAATGAAAAATTTTTCTAAATCCCCCACACTATATATACTATTTTATATGTGCAATATCGTAGATCATATATTGTACATATGATATTGTAGGTGATTTGATATTATAGCTATGACATCACCATTGAAAATTTCTAATTTTCTTAAAATTTTGGGAAGAAAAGTGAGTCAAATCAAATGTTTGAAAGATATGAAGCATGTCTAGAGGGTTTTGGAGTGGATATGATGCTCTATTTATGAAAAATAAGCATTGAAAGTCTATGATAAAGAAATATCAAGCTACAAAATTTTATTAAGTATGTATAAGCTTGATGAGAAAGGAATGAATGTTTGGATGTTAAAAAAACTTATTGGATGTTAAGGGAAGTATTTATTAACATTTATTATTCTTGGAAGGCTTAAGATGACATGGTATTGTTTGTTAAGTATGAAATACAAGAGTTACACAAGTGGATCATCCCTAAAGCAGGTTCTAGCCCTTAGTGCCCTTGTATAACCACACTTCAAAGTGTCTATAAGCAGTTAAGGAGTTGAATGTAATGCATATCTATCTAGCAAAACACACATGTTAGTTGTACCTGATTGGAAAAATTACATTATATTACACAAAACCATAAGTTATGATTAATTGTACAGTGAGGTGAGATGGATTATAGAAAAGATTATTAGATTTGGGACATGAGGTATCTTACCATAGGAATAATGAATCTCGGGGTTTTATTGATGGTTAAAATAATCATTAGGCATTCTGTCCAAGCTCCAAACAAATTCCAAATCATTATCCGGTGACATCAATTTGCTTAACCCCTCAAATTCACAACCATAAGACTATCATAGTTGCAAGGAGTATCATCACATTTGTTTTGTCCAAGGGAGGAGTTTATTCATTACAAATTATTATATTTTGAAATTTCTAAGAATCTAGCTACCTTTAGGCATGGGTAACATGTCTTTCCAATGGGATCCCCAAAGATTTATTCAATGTACAAGTTTTATTTTTATCTATGTCAACCTTACCAAAGGACTACATTCAGGTATGGGTAACATGTCTTTTTAGTGACATGGTAAGGTAACACTCATTGTACTCTTACTTTCATTTTTCTTTAGATCTACAAGGATATAATTACAACCTTGACAAAATGATAAAACATATAGCAGTGATATTAAGAGATTCCATAAATCCTCTTGATGTCACACCCTTCACATTTCCACTTGGTTCTTTACTTTTTATCCCAAGCATAATGATCAGAAGTTTATTCTTAGTTTTATGATGAGAAAGAATATCATTATGGCTATGGTAAGAACCTCTTATTATTGGAATGGATGGATGGATGTTGTGATCTTAGTATACAAATAATCAATTCATTATGACTTGATAACATAGAGAAATATTCACCATATTTGAGACTACATCTTTCCTTATTCTAGGTGTTTTATTAAAACTTCAATAAGAATATGTAAAAGTAAGATGAAAATAAATTATGAAAGATTGTAAAAAGTAGTAATAATGAAAATATATAAAGAATAGAAAAATGTCAAAGAATTAAGAAATTATTAAGAAATTGGAAAGTATAAAAGAAAGGAAAAATGTAACAAGAAATGTGAACAATTAAAAGAAAGTGAAAAATTAGAAAGTAAAAAATTAGTAAGGTGTCCTTTTGTCCAAATGGACATCCCCTTGACTATATCATTATGATTAGTCAAACAAAAGAGAGAATAGGTAGAAGACTATTCGGTAAATGGAGTAGATTCCTTGTGATATTCATAGTAGAATTTGACTTTTTGTATGTGTTGGCACATTTTGGCCATTTCATGGAACAGGCTTTATATGGTTATGGTGATTTTTGAAAAATTTAAAAGAGATTTTTGAGATTCTGTTTCTTCACCTTGAAGTCTACCATGTTGATTAAGACAAGATTTTGGCTAATTTGTTCGCATCCACAAAGGCATGGTTGAATGTCCCAAAATCTTAGAGGCCTTGTTCTTGCATCCTTGAACCAACCAATACACAAAAGTTGCAGAGCCTCCTTCCAAGGACCATGTGGCCCATATGCAAAAATCTTACCATTCCATGGGATTTCATTCCTTGTTGGAATCAGACAATGAAGATTTTCTCCTTTAAGTTCATACGAGATTCATTCAGCCTTGGTTATGTGAAGGTTGATATATTTGACCTGTTCCTGTTATCAAATGTCATCAACGACATCAACCTCATTTATGGAAACATTATTGTGCTGTCCAAACAACAATGAAAACCCAAGCAGGGCATTGGACCATCCAGATATAATGGCCAAATATACAACTTGGATTGAGGCTGATAAGGCATTATATCTAGTTCTCTTGTCGAATGGTAATTTGAAGGAACATGGAGACTTAGGGGGTGGCAGGCACTATGCAGTATGGGAGGATCCTTTTAAGAAGCCTTCCTATCTTTTTGCTTTGGTTGCAGGCCGGTTAGTTAGCAGGGGATGACACTTTTGTAACAAAATTGGGACGCACTGTTAACCTCCGCATTTGGACTCCTGCAGAGGAATTTTCAAAGACTGCTTATGCTATGTATTCCCTTAAAGTAGCAATGAAATGGGATGAGGATGTGTTTGGTTTGGAATATGATCTTGATCTATTTAATATAGTTGTTGTACCTGATTTTAACATGGGTGCAATGGAAAACAAAAGCCTTAATATATTCAATTCAAGACTTGTCTTAGCATCCCCAGAGATAGCAACTGATAGTAATTACGCTGATGGATCTCTACTTTCAAAGACATGATGGGCAAGCAGTCACATGTGAAGACTTTTTTCTACAATGAGAGATGCAAATAAACAGAATTTTTCAAATTTCTTGTTATGGAATTCACAGGCTGGAACCCCTGTTCTGCAAGTAAAATCAGATTACGACGCAGAAGCAAAAACATTTACTCTCAGGTTCAGGCAGGAAATTCCTCCTACGCCTAGCCAACTTGTCAAAAATCCAATGTTCATACCAGTGGCAATTGGTCTCTTTGTTAGAAATTTCAGTGCTCCTGGTCATCTGTGTTCAGATGTAACTGACGACAATCTATTCTTCTTACTTGCACATGATTCTGACAACTTCAAAGGTGGAGCAGCTGAGACAGGCCATTCAGGAGCTTAGTAAGCAGCGGGGGCAGACAGAGTTCAAGGCCGGCGCGATGGCCCCAAAAACAAAAAATAAATAAATATAATACGATGGGCACCGGCGGAGAGGACGACGAAGCAGCAGTGGCCGCAAAAAGGAGGACTGCGCGCGGGCAAGATCAGCAGCAGCAGGACGGCGGTGGCATCAGCATGGCGTTGTGGACGTACGTCAATAGAAACGCGCAGTCGCGGCGTTCACGAAAATGGCAAGGTTTCTCGCAGGTTTCTGCAGCAAGGGTTTGTAGGGTTTCGAGTCAGCGGTAGCAGAGCAACAACAGGACAATGAAGAGGCCGAGTGGTGGTGGAATGGTGGCCGTCGTGGTCGTCGTCACCAACTGAACCGTGAAACGTGGCCCCTGGGAGAGCCAAAACCATATGAAACATCTGCAGCGACATCAGGCAACGTCCATGCTACGATATTAACAAAGATAATATTGATAATCAGCATGAGGATGAATCCAAATATTGCCTCTGGTGTTGGGAGGTCAATGATTTGAAGTTGCTTCAGCGTGAGTTTATTATCATTAGAAGAAAATGCTGAAAGAAGATCAAAGAATGAATGTCTGCTTTGTCAAATATGATATTTGCATTGTCAACTGAATGTGGAGGTAGGATAAACTTATCCAAAGCAGAGGAAAAGCTTATGAAGATGGATGATGAAATGAGCAACAACTCCATGGTTACTATCTTTACTACTATGATATAAATAATAATAAAATTTTTTATGATTTAAAAAATGATGAAAAGCCAGTTCTGAAATATTTTTGTAACATCCTATAAAAGGAGACATTTGGCTATTATTCCTATGGAAGTTGTAACTTCCTATGATAGTTACAACTATAATATTTTATCATGAAGACACTTGTCAATAGTACCATTTTTATCTCTTTTATGGTTGAAACCATCTAAAATTGTTGTAACTTACCTAACTTGTTGGACAAGTAATCTCCTAATTGGTTGGCAAAGTTACTTGGGAGAGAAGTTAGATGAGATATTTTTGAATATGTAACTTCCCTACCTACCTTGGAACCCTATAAAAAGGCTTCAGGAGGAGGAAGAAGAAAGGATTTTTGGAAAGGGGGAAGACTTGGAGAAGAAGATTGGGAAGGAAGTCTCACATCACACTTGGAAGATTTGTAAAGAAGATTTCTTGAAAGATGGCTTGCTAGAATAAAGATTTCAGCCTCTTTGTCATGGTCCT
>MNCI01009981.1:60130-73041 GCA_015680685.1 Gnetum montanum | reverse complement strand
TGCAAAATTTTACTTGTTACAAGCAGGTATTATAAGGACCGCGTAGATTAGGTAGTTGAACAAAATAGGAAACTTTCAATAACTCACAGTACTAGACAAAGTTGGCTGAATCTCTTTAAAGTAAGTCATTTGTAGTTCACACACAACGAAATTGTCACATTTCTCACAACCGCACGCTGCAACAGCACACACACATAATCACATTAACTACTAAGTTATTTGGAGGTATCTGGGCCTTGGTGTTGCCAGAGACCAGTAGGCACCTAAATCCTGTTTGAGGACACTCGTTGGTGGTCGCATCCCAAACGGTCGCCAACAGTATGTTAGCAATAATGAGCTTCTGTGGATAGGATGGATGATAGATATCTAAGGTAGCTAATGGACAAGTGGCTTGAATAATGTATGGTCCCTCCCAAACTATCTGAAATTTGGCTTTTTAGGGTATATGATTATGATCATAGTAAAGGACCTTATCAACCTGTTGTATAGTCACTTGCTTTATTTGTGTATCATGCCTAAGTTTCGAGTAATGTTTGTGCACTTCATTGCTCATGAGTGCTCAAGCCTATTGTCATCCAAGAGGATTAGATTCATGATGCATTCTTGTTGGGCTAAGCTCAAATCAAGGTCAAGTTAACTAGTAATAGCTAGAGTGTGGAACTCTACATAGATTGGAAGCATTGGTAGCTTCCCATAAACTAACTCATATGGTAAGTATCCTATAGGTAATTTTCATGTTGTCCTATAGGCCGATAGATCATCATTTAATTTAGTGCTCTATTATTTCCTAAATCTACTAACCATCCAAGTGAATGTTCTAGTAATCTCTCGGTTAGTTACTTTGACTTGATCATTTGCTTGGGGGTGATATGGTGCCAAAAACTTATGATTCATGTCAAGTTGTTGCATGAGCTTTTTGAATGTAGCACCAATCAAGTAAGTTACATTATCTAATATGAGCATTCTTGATACTTCAAATCTATTTACCACTTGTTATTGGAGGAATTTGGTAGTTGTCTTTGGTGTATAATCTTTTGTTGTTGCTACCTCTACCCACTTTCTACAATAATCCACAATCAAAATAATTTATGCTTTTCCATTCGACATCATTGTTATGGATCCCATGAAATCAATTCCTCATATGTCAAATTGCTCAAGTGGCTATATCTAGTGTTGTGGCCCTTCATTTCTAGCCATTATTTCTTCATCTTTTTGGCATTGTTCACAAGATTGTGAAAACTTTTGGATGCCTATGAACAATGTAAGCCAAAAGTAGCTTTCCATTATCAATTTATGTTTCATTCTATGCCCCACATAGTGGCCACCACATGGGCCTACATGGATGTCTAGTAATACTATGACTTGAATTTTTTGAGGATCTACTTCAATACCTTTCTGAGAGATTTTGTGTCCCAACACTATACCAGTATGGACCATAAGGTGGCTTTTTTGCTAGTTGAGATTGAGATTGGTTTTCACACATCTTTTCTATACCTATTCCAATTGGTCTAATGCCTATTTGAAGTTCAACCCATATGTTGAGAAATTGTCCAAGAATACCTCAACATCATTTCCAATTTTTTGAAAGATGCCTAGTACTAGTCTCTGGAAGATGGTTGGTGCATTGCAAAGACCAAATGGCATCTACCAATAAGCAAATGTTCCTCATGAATTGGTGAACATAGTTTTCTCTTGGTCTTCAAGTGCAATGCAAATCTAATTATATCCATTGTATTTATCCAAAAAATTGTAGTACTCATGTCCTATGATGGTATCCAAGACCTAGTCAAACAATGATAGATAGAAGTCATCCTTGAAGGTAGCAGTGTTCAAAATTTGAAAATTAATGCATATGTGCAACTTTCTCCCCTTCTTTGGAAGAATCACTAAAAGACTAATCCATTCACTATCCTCAATGGGATAGATGAATCCCGCCTTTAGTCATTTATCGAACTCCTACTTGACTACCTCTTTTAGTTTAGGATTGAGCCTTCTTTGTGGTTGGAATCATGGTTTGACTATAGGATCAATATATATATGATGTTGTCAAATTCTCAAATCAATTCCTATGATCTCATTGTAAGAACACGCAAATGTTGTCATCCACTTGTTGACAACTTCCACTGAATTCTTCTTTTGTTCTTCTTTTAAATTAGCATTGATTATTATTGGCTTCTTATTATTCAAGAAAGCATACTCTAATGTTGCATGTAGGGCCTTTAATTCTAATGGTTCTAGTTCCATAGTATCTAGGATCTCCAATTATCACCAATTTGTCTCTTCTTCTTGAATTATTTGTGGGTAGGAGTGCCTTTTTCTTAATTGCTCTAGCTTATCAGCCTCTTCAATGTAGGCACTAACAACTTGATCTAATGGTTCCATGTACTTATTAGATTCAGTTTCTCATTGGTGATTAGCCACTGGGTGCCCTCTTGTTGTGTGACAGCTACATATAGATATTTTTGCACACATATTTCTTCTATAAATTTATTGCATGCCTTAATAACTTTCTATTTGATGGTCCATATTCTTTGCATGCAATTGGACCCATTATCATTGTATGTGATACATGGAACTCTACATCTTTGTATGATACCAACTTCATCTTCCTTGATAATCTCTAAGGACAAGTCATGAATCCCAAGCTTAGCATCAATAATGTTAAGCCAAGATCTTCCCATGATGATTGGAAATTATCCCTTATTTTTACTAACATGAATTTCTAGAAAATATGTAGGCTAAAACTAGCCACTTATGGTGGTAATCATATCATCCACATGTCCTAGTAGAACTATGATCCACTAGTTTGTAAGTCTAACCGAATGTTACTCTTCTTCAATGGTGGTAGATTCTAGGCTTGATACATGTCTTGTGAGATCAAGTTTACCCCTAACTAAGAATCAAGTAGAGCCTTTCATGGTTTCTACCTTGGTACTTGAGGCTATACTAAGGGAGTTCTTGAATTTGTTCACTTCTAAGGAAGGGCTCTTGCCTTTATCCAATGGGTGATTATTTGAGTAAGCATGACAATGGTTACATTGGAATTCAAAGAAGATGGAAGTTTGTTATTCTTTGGAGGATTGGTTGTGAATTGGATGGAAGTAGATGTGATCCCCATACTTTGAACCTTCTTAGAACTTGGTTAGAAAAAAGGTCATTTCCTAGATTATGGTTTGTATGTAGTCACCTCCTCCTGCATGTTGATCATCCTTGCTATACTTTTCTATTATGGTTGTGATGGAAACTCTTCCTACATGATAAGAGGTGACACTCATGAGAGAGTATTCAAATGTTGATTAGAAGAACTAGTTGTGGATGGATGCATGTATAAGTTTGAATCTATCTATGGTGGTGTTGGTCTATGATGCTTAGCAGGATAATATTATGGTGTCTGAACTATGGCATTACTAGGAGAGATTGTATGTTATACATAGTATCCATATGGGTTTGGTTAAAGATATGAATACTGCAAGTGTAGTGGTGGCATGGTCCATGACTAGGATTGTTGCCACTACAGATAATACTACTCTTGTGGTTGTGGGTAAGCTCCATTGGGATAGTACATGGATTGGAAGGCCTACCTAGAGTTACCTTGATGGTAAGGTAATCATTTGGGCATTTGTTTCTTAATAAAGTTAGGGTTAACTGAATATACCCTCATTTCTTGTAAGTGTGCCCTTACAAGACAACATCCTTTGGGATGTCCATATTGGCATAAGACACATCCTTCCTTATCTTTGGAGCTTATTTCTAAACATTTAACCACTAAAGCCACTTTGCCCTTTTGTCTAAAGTCTCTTTTCGTTTTCTTATGCTTGCATTTTCCAAAGGTTTTCTCTATTCACTCCTCCACAATCTTTAATGTTGTTGTAAATTTCTCATCAAATAAGTCCCACATCTTCTCTACCTTTACTACTATGTCAGTGATAGATTTATGGATAGGTAAAGTTTTCTTCTAAATTACCTGATCTAAGATCTCTTCTTATTATGTGTCACAAACTCTTGCATCTATCTTCCTGATAGATGGATCTCTATTATATTCTTCCACTAAATCTTTTTTTCCTTAATTCTCTTTCCTCATTTGCCACTTGATCAATCAATCACTATATCCAATGGGTAGACATTTCAAAAAATTATCTGGGGCATAAACCCCAAGGGTCTCTCTAGTCTTATTATGTAGCTCATCAATGATGTACCTTAGCTACTCCTGCCTTGCTTGCATCCTTGGATTTATTTTCGTAAGTTAGACACCTAGGAATAAGTTTGATATTTATTATTGAAGAGCTTCAGCATGGTACTTCATTTTTTGATTGATTTACATTCAAGGAATTTGTACCAGCTCTCAACTTCTTTCACAAACACCCATGGAAACAACTTTAGTTTATACCAATCACTCTCAATATTTTGTAGGGCACAGGGATCATGGAATACTTGAAAGTGCTATTAAGGATCAACATTATAACCACCCTCAAATTTAGGCATGTTATTCATATCTAGTCATTTGATACAAATATCCCTCACATGTCTAGTTGAAATATAAACAACTACCTTGATGTTTACCATGCTTCGAGTAGTCAATAGGGGTTCATCATCATTATCAAATTCATAAGCTTTGTTGTAGTGGTACCTCCTTTGATGATCATTCTCGATCTTCTCTCCTATTCCTATGTCTCTTTTGTTCATAGTTTTTATCTTCCTCATCTGAATGCCTTGGGTGATAGTCATGGCAATCATGAGTTCTTTTTTCCTCCCTGTCATGGTCTTGGTATCTTAGACTCCTCCTATCAAAGCCTATTGATGATTGTAAGGATGAGTACAAGGTAGTAGGATAATGGTGTCGGCTTATCCTCTTTCCATGACTTTGGTATCTTCTTTGTGAAATCTAGCAAAACATTTTGGCCTTGAGTCTTAATTATACTTTGAGTCAGTTGCCTCCCTCTTAGATGTATCTGCTAGAGTAGAATGTAGTTGAACATTGATAGGTTCCTCCAATCATATGATAGATGTTTGCAAATTGACTTCATAATTTTGGTGGAGCTACTTACCAATGAATGCATCACCATTAAGCTCTTCTAAGATAATAAGAGAGTTGATATGCTTTCCTTTATTATGGACATGTATAATCTCCATGGAAACATCTCTCTTTACTTGCTCTTAGTGGGTTGATAGGGCCTTGTCATGTGTTTTCTCACATGATACATGTCAAGTGTCTTACTTAGATTCATGCCCCTTAAAGCTATTTGAAGCATGATGGGTGCTGAGCGCTCTGGGAGGTAGAATAATGTTAACTTGAAGATCTCTCCACCTTAGTTGCTCATCTTGGTAAAAGATGAAAGTGAAATCAAGATAGTAAGTATCATGATGAGCATGTGAGATCCTTGCTTGCATTGACATACTCAATTCTTCTTTGTCATTTATCCTGTCATTACCCCTTTTTGTCTCTTTGTCAAGTGAAGATGTATCTTTGTTTGAAGCCATGTTGTGGTTTAAGACGTTTGGTTAAGTGTGCTTACTTTAGAGTTATTAGAAGATTATGAATTTTAACTTTGAATTTTTGATATAATCAACTTTGTAAAATCAATTACTTAGCATACATTGACACATCCCCAGCAATAATGCCAATGATGAGTGGTGGAGAAATCCAACACCTAACCATATGAGTCACAAGTTTGTATGCATGTCCTAATAATAATTCATGGATAAGGCAATGTGAATATGCTAGTAACTAGTTTAATTTTGTGACCATTGTCTTCCCACATGGAGCTAGTAAAGTCTAATCATATGATTTAGCTCACTATGAGGTATATGATGATTGATGTTGACTAGCCATCATGACTTCTAGTAAATATGGTGAAAATGAAAATAATTTTGAAGTATAAGTAAAATAAAAAACAAGTCTTTCATATCCTAAGGTGATGGATATCTACTCCTAATTTTCTATACACATCTTGGGCTTATGTAATTTTTACTAGGATTACCAAGTACCTCGCTACTAGGCAAACCAAGCGATAATACTATTGGGTTATCAAACAATCACAATTTATGCTTGGAATCAGTTGTATCCATTCTACATACTTACAACAGTAAGAGTAAAGTGTACTTTGAAAAAGTAAAACATTAAGCTAGAAAAAAGGAAATATTATTCTCAGTAAAATAGGAAACTAGGAGAATGCTACAATAGTATGAAATAGCTAGATCTTTATTGCCAATCACACTTCTGCCTAAGTAGTAGATGTTCAAACAAAGATGTCGTTCACTAAATCACACTATACTATGGGCATTTACACTTCTAAGTAATACAAGAGTTCTACTACTAGTGAAATGAAACTTATGCAAATTGTGCATTCAAGTGTCATATTTATAAGGTTGCACACATTTCGAGATATCGTATCAATGATGACGTAGCATGTGCTACAATATAACATTCATGATATAGTTGGTGATGAAAATTTGAATTATCAATTTATCATAACAATAATGTAAGAGTTATTTATGTTAATTAGGTGGGGTCGAGAGATTCTAGTGTTGTTTCTTATGTTAATTATCGTAGCTCATTATGAATTAAAGGTTCAATTAAATTATTAGGCAACATCATTATCCTCATCATCCTATCCTTGTCTCAATAAAATAAAAAAAAGGTTATAATAGGAACATTATTTAGAATGATAATTAGGGGGGTTGTTGGAACTCGAAATAAGTAAAACATAGGTACACCCCAAGTTTTATTGAAGTTTATAACTTAGTGCTATCTTGTAGAATTGAACATGTGTGGCTTAGAGACTAGGCACAGATTAAACTTTAGGCTTTTTATCTACTTTGTAGACCCCATTTGGCACCATAATCATGAACTTTAAGTAATGTCATTTTAGCTTTTTAAAAAAGTGCAATAATTAAAATATTAAATACTATTACACTAAGTAATAAAGTACACATTGTATGCATGTTTCTTTCAATTTTAAAGAGTTTAATAATAATAATAATAATCATCACTCTTTAAGTCCAATTTTCTTTGAGTTTCAAAAAGTTTCATGATAATAATACCAATTTACTATGGCTTGCTATCTTAATTAGAGTATGTGGTTTGTGATGTGTAAGTCACAAATTTAATCTGAAGGGGTATACTAATCTAACACCATTACATTTCTCTATAATAATTATAAAGTATCGTATTGACTATATGTCTTAAGGTGTACTTATAGTCAAAACTATGACTTGAACTAGAAAATTTTTACCTAACAAGATAATTATGTAATCACTTGAGCCACTTATTTACATACTACTTTAAAGTCAAACTTTAAAGACGAGGGTGTGGGATCCAAAAAATAAATAATAATTTAAAAAATTCAAAGCACATCACATCAGCAATATAGAAGAGAGTCTAAAAGAAAGCTTAATGATTTTGGAAATGCCTTTTTAAGTTTTCATTCAAAGTATATCACATGTCATATACTTCAACCAAGCGAGCCATGCATTACTTACCAAAAAAGTTCTGATCATTATCATCATCCTAACCTTGTCCCAACAAAATTAAAAAACAAAACATTATAGGAACATCATTTGGAATGATGATTAAGTATTGGTTTCTAATGTTGTAAAGTGTGACTTTGAGACTAGGCACAATTACCTAAAAAGAGATTAGTTTTAAGCTTTTCATGCATTCTCCAGACCCTATACATTAAAAGAATCTGATTCGTGGAAGAGAGGAATTAAGGATTTGTGATTCTAAACGTGTTTGGGTGCGTGTGTCTCAAGAAAAAGTGGGGATGGGTTCATAGCCAAGAACATGATAGAGAAAATTTTAATATATTAGTTTTTTTAAAAAAATTAAATCTCATAAAAAAACATTGTAAAATGCAAGCACAATGTATATCATAAGAAGGCATTGTAGAATATAGAACAAGTACAATGTAAATTCAAAATATTGTTAATGCTTAAAATTTGCACAGAAGATTGCAATATCACCATTAAATTGAAGTAAGAAAATTTGCAAAGGTATGGAGGGCATCAAATCCATTTCCTTGCTCAAAAGCCATAATCAGGCCAAACATATAATTTCTGCAACAATCAAAATCACACCAATAAAACTGAAACCCTTTTGTTAGTCAATCTAATTTTTACAGGAACAAAATTAAGCCTCAAGCCTCAACTAAATTTATAACAAATCACATTTGCTAATACTTTTGTTCAACCACAACTTGTGAGTAGTGTTGTAGGGCCATGTTGAAGACGACCACATTATAAGAAGACGCAACCTGACCACATTATAAGAAGACGCAACCTAACTAAACTAGGCACAGCCCAGTAACTCACCTCACCTTACGATGATTGAAAACCTTTGGAATGCAGGAATCAGCACCGGTCATGATGAAGGGGTAAAGTAAAAACAGAACGTCATGAGCATGCATAAGGTCATTGGCCATGTGCTGCTGGGCTTGGTTGCCTCATAAGCAAACAGATTTTTAAAAAAGGTTGAACAAGCATCCATCCGTCATCATGTGCATGACTGATGACCCATGACGATTTTCTTTTTTCAGCGGACAGATGAGAAAAAGAGGAAAAACCAGCCATGAACAGTAAACAACACGCCTGAATGTGTGAGTCATGGCCGAACATTTGACGCTCCCAAAGGCCAATCCATGCAAATGCAATGTTTTCTTCGCACGCCACGTCTCCTCTCCGTATGACCGAAACTTGGCCTTTCAGCCTTCGGTTACCAAAGTAGCCCTTTCGTGATTTCCGTGTGTTTGTTTATTCATTCCTACTCCCTTGTTTTCTGTGGTCTATGTGTCATACCGATGCTTTGCTTGCCACTTAACAATGAAATGAAGTTTCTCGTGGTCTATGTGTCATACCGATGCTTTGCTTGCCACTTAACAATGAAATGAAGTTTCTCGTTAATATTCAGAAGAAGAGAAGATAGGTAAGATTTTAATGTACAATGTAGACATCAAGCACAAGGCAAGAACCAAAAAGCCAAGAATAATACCAGGCAAGGCAAGGAGACCATTTCAATGTATATATACAGATTCAGAAAAAATTTGATTGAAATTTGCACACATTGTGGATTTAATGCACTTCTGTATGTCCTCCCAAATCTACACCTCAAAGCTTCATCAAAATTTATCTGGAATCGTGAAACTCCGGCACACAGTCCAGACCCCATTTAAGACCACAAGTATGACCTTTAAGTAATATCATTTTAGCTTTCAAAAAAGGTACAATTATTAAAATATTAAATACTATTAAGCTAAGTAATAAAATACCACATGCATCTTCCACATATATATCAACTTAACAACCACACAAAGTACCGCTTGCATCTTCCTCGTATATATTAACTTAACAACCGAACAAGGGAAGAATATGCATTGCTTTCCACATATATATTAACTCAACAACCGAACAAGGGAGGGAAGAATATGCATTGCTAACAAAACAATGCTAGAATAAGGGAAAGATATACGGCTTGTTGAAGCATAATGAGTGTATGTTTCACATATTCATGTCCTTCTAACGGAAGACCATAACCTGTTGATATACGTATCAATAGTAACGAGAGAAATGGAAATTCCTAAAAGACATATGCGTTATTCAAAAGTAAAGGAATCTTTGCGTAACATAAGGTTTCATTATTCAAAAGTAACGGAATCTTTCCGTAACATAAGGTTCCATCATAAAGCTATTACGCTGGCAGCACAAACTTTTCTGTTGAGAAGAGCTGTGTGTTTGAAACACCTAACTGTAATATAACAAGTTGTGCCTTAGAGAGGTTGAGCTGGTGTTGTAATTCACAGAATTGGCGATGCAGATTGTAAATGATGCCTGCGCACCCATAAATCGGATCCCTAACTCTCATGCCGGCCTCATATATCCAGCTTTTTGCAGCATCTTCTCTCTGATTTTCTGGCAGATCCTGATTAAACCAAAAGCTCAAGCAAAGTTTATAATCTAATTGTAATGGAATGAATCTTGAATGCAATGTATGCAGCAAATCATGAAATAGTCTATGATATTTTAATTTCTTACCGTGATAAGTCTGATAAAGTTGGTGGCACCGTAGACTTTGTGGATTGCCTTGAATTTCTCCGCAGTATGGCTTGGAAAATAAGGAGCCCATATGCAATGCTCGTGCTCACATCTTCTCCTCAAAAATTTGCAGGCTGCACAGGGCCATGAATCATTGGATGAAACATTTTCCATGTCTGTGCCTGAATAACAATAGCAATCCCAGTGATCACAAATTAGAGAAGGCACTTAGTTTTTATATCCACTTTGGATATAACAAAGATGCATATTCCGGATCAATAAATGGAATTCCAGTGAAGCTTTAAATTTGACAGCGATGTTCATGTGAGTAAATTTTGAAAGTTCAAAAGTTACTGTAAATAAGGAATCCACGTACAATGTAAATAAGGAATGCACGTACAATGTCTTCGCTCACGTCTTCTCTTCAAAAATTTGCGGGCCCTGGATAGAAGATTTTCCATGTCTGTGGTTGAATAACANACTTGGTATGAACCATTACTCTGAAAAGCTAACTAGAGGTAGCTCAATAAGTTATCTTATTGTTAAATGAGGATTTGCATTGATCTTTAAAAGACATCACACTAAAATCAAAATGCTCTCACTACTTTTAAATGAAATTTAGTTGTATTATACAATTTTCACTTGCCCTTTTCAAATACATACTTGTATACAGAAATTTGGTAGTATTATAGACTTTTCACTCGCACCACAGCGCCTGGCAAATTATCTCCCTCTTATAAAATCACACATCAAATATTTTGCAAGTTCACTTTATGTGTGCCTCTATGGACCCAGATCGTGCTGGCATGTTTTATTTTATTTGAACTTTCAAAATTTACCCACATCAGCATCGCTGTCAAATTTCAAGCTTACCGTGGAATTCCACCTATTGATTGGGAATATACACCTTTATTATATAAAAAGTTGGTGCAAAAACTAAAGTCCCTTCTCTAATTTGTAATTACTGGGATTGCTATTGTTATTCAGGCAGACATGGAAAATGTTCCATCCAATGATTCATGGCCTTTTGAACGATACAAATTTTTGAGGAGAAAATGTGAGCACAAGCCTTGTATGTGGACTCCTTATTTACAACAACTTTTAGCATCGCTGTCAAATTTTAAGCTTGCCCTGGATTTCCATCTATTGACTAAGAATATACATCTTTATTATATCTAAAAGTCTAAATAAAAATGAACCTGCCTTCTATAATTTGTAATTACTAAGATTGCTATTGTTATTTAAGCAGACATGGAAAATGTTTCATCCAATGATAGGAGGCCTTGTGCAGCCTATGATTTTTTGAGGAAATGATGTGAGTTGGAGGATTGCATGTGGCCTTCTTATTTATTGACAGTTGAACTTTCAAATTTTACCCACGTAAGACAGTTGAACTTTCAAATTTTACCCACGTAACCATCTCTCAAATTTCAAGCTTCGGATTCCATATATTGCCTGAGAATATACATATTTATTATATCAAAAGTCCCTGTAGAAACTAGGCTGCCGTATCTAATTTGTAATTCCTAAGATTGCTACTGTGAAAAGTCCAACCTTCCCATGGAATTCCATCTATTGCCCAAGAATATGTATCTTTATTATATCAAAAGTCCCTATAATGATTGCTATTGTTATTCAAGCACAGATATGGAAAATGTTTCATCCAATTATTCATGGCCTTGTGCAGACAGCAAATCTTTGAAGAGAAGATGTAAGCACAAACATTGCATGTAGGCTCATTTTCCAAGCTATGCTCCTGAGAAATTCAAAGCAATCCAAAGACTCTATGGTACCATCCACTTTATCAGATTTATCATGGTAACAAATTAAAATATCATGAACTATTCCACGATTTGCTGCATACATTGCAGTCAAGATTCATTTCTTTACAGTTGGATCATAAACTTGCTTGAGCTTTTGGTTTAATTAGGATCTCACAAAAAATCAGAGAAGATGCTGCAAAAAGCTGAATATACAAGGCCAGCACGAGAGGGATCCTTTGACAAATCTGTGAATTACAATACCAGCTCAATCTCTCTAAGGCAAAGCTTGTTTTATTACAATATTCAAACACAAAGCTTGTTTTATTACACTGAAGTGTTTCAAACACAGAGCCCTTTTCAACAGAAAAGTTTGGGTTGTGAGTGGAATAGATTTGCGGTGGAACCTTATGTCACCGAAAGTTTCCTTACTTTGTGGTGGAACCTCATGTTACCTAAAGATTCCTTTTCCTTTGTGGTGGAACCTCATGTTACCTAAAGATTCCTTTTCCTTTGCATGACGCGCATGTCTTTTAGTAATTTCCATTTTCTCTCGTTACTGTTGATATGCATATCAAAAGGCATACTATATTAGTTATGGTCACGTTCGAAGAACATGCTACGCTCTCTCTTGTTAAGCTTTTCAATAGGGTGTGTATCTTTCCCTTATTCAAACATTAATTTATTAGCAATGCATATTCTTCCCTCACGTGGTTGTTAAGATGATATGCACGTGGAACATGTGTACTTTATTACCTAGTCTAATAGTATTTAATATTTTAATAATTGAATTTTTTAAAAGCTAAAACAATTTTACTTAAAGGTCATGCTTGTGGTGTTAAATGAGGTCTACAAAATGCATAAAAAACTTAAAGTCTAATCTTTTTTAAGATGATTGTGCCTAGGTTCTAAGCCATACTTTACAATATGAGAAACTAGCAGCTAATCATCATTCCAAATTCCAAATGATATTCCTGTAACTTTATTTTTAAAATTTTGTTGGAACAAGGCTAAGATGATGATAATGATCATACCCAAAACACTACAATGTATACCCATAAGAAAAACATTATACCCGCATGTCCTAATCAAATTCCTATAAATAAAATTAAAACTATTCTACTC
>MNCI01009981.1:49201-59732 GCA_015680685.1 Gnetum montanum | reverse complement strand
TAACACCATCTACTCCTCCTCATTCTCCATTTCAAACATTTGCCTTTAGCTAAAAATTTTTAAATGCTAAACATAGATCTTATAACTTGGTTAAGGATCTAAAAAGAGATAGAGCTAACAATGAGATATTCACCTTGTGGTAACACTCTTGATTTGCAAACTTCATGTCACTGGTTTGATTCTAGTGGGAAATATTAAGTTATAAAGTTTTAATTGGATTATATATATTGAGGTGTGCCTATGTTTCAATTAGTTTGGGTTCTAACAACCTTCCTAAAAAGAGTTAAACGTAACATTTTGACCTTACATTTTAACAAAATTAAAAATCTTGAGGAGGGATGGGTGGGAGGTGGGGGCAAGGAGAAGAGGATGTGGGGAAAATGACGATGTTGGAACCCAAAATAATTAAAACATAGCTACACCTCAAAATTTATAGAAGTTTATAGCTTAGTGCTACCTAGTAGAATCGAACTTGTGATATGGGATTACCAAGCCAAGGCCCATAACACTAAGCTAATACCTCATTTTTACAAAATGAAAAAAGTAATTCAAAAAATGATTGATATAGTTCAAATTAATAATAAAAAGTTCTCAAAAAATTAACAAAGAAGTTAATTTCTTAGGAAGTCATACTATCCTATCAATATAAAATTTGAATAAGTTTCCATCAATCAAAATAGACCAACCACTTTTTTTTCTTGGGAGGGGGATGGGGGCACAAATGTGTTGGAACTTGAAATAATTAAAACATAGGTACACTCCAAGATTTATAGAAGTTTATATCTTAGTGCTACCTAGTAAAATTAACTGTGTATCCTAGTAGAAGTTTAAAACATAGTGATGAGTGGCAAGATACCCCTACACTCAACCATACGAATATGAGCGTTTTCACACGCAATCCAGTCAAACTCCGCAGACAGACTAGTTGTGGCACCTAGATCATTAACCTTAGGTCGTAGTTCACTGTCTTCCCACCTGGACTAGTATTAGCTTTATCACGTATGGTTAGTCCAAAGTGAGGTGTATGATGTGTTCCTAATCTAATGCTACTCCTGAAGGTAATGGAAAATAAGATTAACTAAGCTAGGAGGAAACGGTAAGAAAATATAATCTAGCCTAAGTGTGGTGAGCATCTGTTCCTTGATTATCCGTACACATCTTGGACTTTGTGCATGACTACCACTGGGATTACCAAGCACAGATCCTAGGTACGCCACTAGGTTACCAAGTAGTCACACTTAAATGCTCGTAATCAAGTCGTACTCATTCCACGTTACTAGGAGTTTAAGGGTGAGAGCAACTAATTAGGAAAACAGTAAATAACATTGAAATAAATAAATAAAGTGAATGCTACAATGATGAAGTAATCTTGATGTTTATTTCTGGCCATGTGCATGTCCAAGTACGTCACACTCGAATAAAGGATGCCGTACAATTACATTCACCACACTACGGGTAGACACGGGAAAATTAATCTATCTCTGGAGGGATCAAACTACCAAAGTTTCGCTACAATCTACTCTATTCTTCTTAAACAAGGGAGAGTCGTTTCTTATTTATAGACATTGCAGTGGACTGCGATATTGCGTACGTGATATTGCAAGGGAAGACGTGATATCGTGTACGCGATATCGCGGGGGATGCAATATCACGGTGGACGCGATATCGTGTCCCATCACATAGGTATACATTCTTTGACAATCTTAATCATATTAGGTAAAAATATTCATAATTGATTGATGGATTTTGGTGCAACAATTACTATCATGCCATTAGAGGTATATAAAATGTTAGGAACACAAATGCTACCTCAATCGAGTGTTATCTAACTTGATGAATCTAATGATTCTATGATAGATTCTTTGAAAGAAGTAGAAGTGTAATTTAAACAACAGCATAGCTACATATATTTTAATAGTGGAAATGCAACCCACTTATGATGTTATCCTTTCATGAACTTTTGGAGCCCAATTTAGGAACTTCTTTAGGTTGGATTTCTTGAAATTATGAATTTCTATCAAAGAAAAATTTGATTATGCTATTATTCCTAGAGAACCTTTTTATAAACACATAGTTACAACATTCAATTAACAAAATTTGGTTTTTGGAACCTAGAATAATTAAAACATAGGTACACCCCAAGATTTATAGAAGTTTATAACTCAATGCTACCTAGTAGAATCAAACTTGTGACCTAGGGTTACCAGGCTAAGAATTGTAATACTAAACTAACACCTCATTATATTAACATTCAATTAACAAATTGAATAAATTAAAAACCAAAATAACAACCTTTTTATCAAATTTATCGAAATAGGGACGTGTTAGATCCAAAAATAATTAAAACATAGGTACAACCTGAAGATTTATAGAAGTTACAACTTAGTGGTACCTAGTAGAATAGAACTTATCACATGGGTTTACCAGGCCAACACTCATACCACTAGGCTAACACCTTATTGTTAGTATAAGAAATTATTTCTATAATTTAAATTATATTTTTTCAAATAACATAATAATTATGAAACTTTTAGAGAAATCGAACAAAGTTAGGAGGAGAACCTTTCTTACCATCAACATCATGTTAAAAATTTTCTTTTTAGTGATTTTCCACCATTAGAAAAAGACAAGAATATCAATAAAATTTTGGGAGGTATTGGAACCTAAAATAATTGAAACACAGGAACACCCCAAGATTTATAGAAGTTTATAACTCAATGCTACCTAGTAGAATTGAACCTGTGACCAAGGGTTACTAGGCCAAGACTTGTACCACTAGGCTAACATCTCATTGTTAATATCAATGAAATTTTAACCATTGAAAAATTAGAAAACTGGCCAATCTTTGATAATGATGACATTTACATCGAGCGAAGGGCCAACTTTTCTAACTATACAAATTTAAATACTTGGATTCTAAGAATACATGGAGCTTCTTAAAAAATAGGATATGTAATAAGAATTATGCTCATACCCTCCAACGAAGCTTCTATCCTTAGAGCAATTTGACAATCATCATTCAAAACTTGGAAATATAGCATTATTTGGATAGAATATTATTTAGCATTAAGGATCTAAGATTTGTAGTTGGTCACTCAGCCAAAGAGATGTAGATGATTTGATGTTACTTTAAATGCTAAGAAATCTATTGTTGGTGTTCAAAGTGGTTTCTAAGATTTGTAGTTGGCCTCTCATCCAAAAAGATGTAGATGACTTGGCATTACTTTAAATGCTAAGAAACCTACTTTTGGTGTTCAAAGTTGTAAATTCATTGATCATATAGTAACTAAGGAAGGAATTAATGATGATATGGATGATTTGGTGTTACTTTAAATGCTAAGAAAACTATTTTTGGTATTGAAAGTGGTAAATTCCTTGATCATACAGAAACTAAGGAAGGAATCATGGAATCATGATTGACCTTGAATGAGTTAAGGTTATCCTCCTAATTCTGTATCCTTTATCTAAGATCTAGCATTCTTCAGGAAAATCAATTTTTTTAGAACAATTTTAGAATAAAAGAATTCTTTTCTAGCTATTAAAAGACTTCGAAGATTAAGGAGTTTCCCATGAGGGATTTGATTTCCTTCTGTTGCTTCACTTCGATTTTTTTTTATAAATATGGCCTTAATTTAGTCACTCATTAACTGTCAGTTAATGTGAAAAATTAAGTTGTTAGTTAATGTGAAGAAAACTCTTCTTTTGTTTTTTATCAATTTAAGTTAAGTCTGTCATAACTTCCAACTTTGTAATCTTTTCTTGAGATATGATTAGCAGTTTCTAAAATTAACTAAGGTTTGTAATAGAAAAAAGTCTTGTTTTTTCCTATCAATTAAAGGGTGGAAAGATGTGTTATTCACCACTAGAACAACAACAACTAGTTGTGAAAGTTATCAAGGAGAGCTTGTGTCCTTGAGATATTTTCTCTAGATAAAGGAAGAGCTCTACATTGGTTCCCATAGTTTTTTTTTTCCACTTTGGGATTTACACATAAATTTTTGTGTGTGTTTTTCTTGTTGTCTTTATTGATTCAATTTGTAGAATTAATAAATTTCATAACAAGTGGTATTAGAGTAAGGTTTAATTGGAACAAAGTTTAATTGAAGGCCCTTGATATATGTTTTATATGATGTGGTATTGATTTGGTGATTAAAGATTGCATTATAGCTTTGTTAATGATGATGCTTTGTGTACAAGGTTGTGAATGTGTTGAGGTTTCCATAGGATTTGACTCTTTTATCATGGAGGATCCACTGGATTGTGGAACTTATTATTTTTCACAAGTTTGCATATTGTCATTGGTTTTGTAGTGATAGATTTCAGTAGCTCAAATTTTAGTAGTGATGGTGTAACACCTAGCCCAGTGTTAGTAGGTAGATGTGTGGCATGATGAATAATTTTTTCTCATGTATTTGTTGTTGTTATCACAAGATGGAAATGTTCTTGTGGGTAGTTGCTAGTTTTATAGGATAAATTTCTACTATGATTCTATCACTATAGAAGATAAAGCTTCTTGTTGCTTGTTTAGACTTGCTACTTGTTTGGATTCATCATTTGTAGTTTTAGTAATATGATTTTGCAAGATGGAGTGTTCTTGCAAGTGCATTACCAAGATGAATTATCAAATTATCTTTATTGAAGGATGAGTTACTTTTGTTGCAAGATGCAGGTTTATGCATGTATCATAAGATGGAGTTTTTTCTTGTTATGATGATTTTGCAACAATAAGTTTTATTTTTGCAAGTTGTCTATAGTCGCCAAATATATTTTTGTATTGCAACACATATAATGTAATCTTATTCACATGTGGAATGAAATTGAATAGTGCACATGCTGACAATTCAAGTCAAGGAGATGTATTCTTAGGTTTGCTCTTCATCTTGTCATTGAGGAGGTGATTGTTAGAAATTAGCAATGTCAACATTAAAGTTTTATTGAATATTAAAATATAATGATGTGATAGTGCTAATATGTCCTGCTAGATGATTTTGGAAAGATATAAATTAGATCTGATGATTTATTGGAAGCTTCATGTAAGCTAGAAAAGATTTGAAGATTATTCCGATAAAGTTGGAGAAAAGTTACGAAAACCATGAGATATCTCAAGATGAACTTGGAAATAGCTTTTGCTAAGCAAGAAATTAAATGTACTTATTATGATGAAAAAATAATAGAATTACATTGCCTGATCATTGCCCTAGTTTGGCAAGGGCTTGGAAGTCACTTTCTTTTCTGTTGTTTCTGTCATAATGACGTCAAATGTATGGTTGATTTTCTACTTTGATGCGATGGCTTCTCCCAAATTCCTAACATCAATTTTTCTAACATTAGAAATTGATTTTAGACACAATCTGTCAATGCACTTCATTTTTATGCTTCACCTTATGATTTTTATTTTAGACCTTGCAAATGCTATTCTTTCATTTCAGTATTAACTTAGCCTTGAATGGAATCAATGTGGAGGAGGAGGAGACAACCTTCCTTAGTCTATTACTTTTTAGAGGAGACTTGCATGGAGGATAATAGATAGGATTTCCTTGCCATATACTCTAGTCCATAAGACCCATGCATTTAATCCTTAAAGATGCTTCTATTCATATTGACATGATCTTTGTTCAACTTCAATCCATAAGCAATGTGGCCCATAACTATCCTATGGTACATGGTATTGCTAAGTGCATAATAGGTTGCTATCATTAAAGTATTTTATTATATTTTTGCATCATATTTTCAAAAATTTGAGGTATTTATTTTTAATGTCATAATCCTAAATGAAAAGTCTTATTACAAACAACACAAAGTTAATAGCACTAATGTTAATCTCTAAGAAAATGGAGGTACCCAAAGAGAAGCACATTCAAGAACTAAACATCAATTTCGAAAAATTATATGATCCTCCAAAGAACTTTGTGGGCACCTATGATATCTGCAAAGGCTGCAATTTATATGTCCAAGCCTAAAATGATTGCCATGTAGCTTCAGGATGTTGTCCTATCCTACTTGATTCTAGAATTATGGTTTTAATAAATGCCTAGTATTGAAAGAATTGTGCACTAATTTTTATCATCTATGTTAGGAAAGGAATAAAGTGAGAAAAATAAGAATAGGAAAAATAAGCCAACAGAGAACACATAGAATTTACGTGGAAACCCAAAATAGGGATGAAAACCATAGGCAGAAGTAAAGAGTTAATTCATTAGATCAAAGATTGAGAGTGTACTACAGTGGAGTGATCCCATAAAGGGTGGTCTTACAAACGGGAGTGTAAATGGTTTCTACATAAAAAGGAGAGAAAATAGCATCCCTTCAACTTTTGACCTTTCAACTTCCATAACAGTCAACCCTTCAACTTCTATAACAACTAACCCTTCAACTTTTGTAATGATTAAGCCTTCAGCTTCTATAATGGCTGACCCTTCATCTTTTGATACAATGTAATGGTAGAAAACTAGAAATAGAATTTGGATTAGTCGCCACATGACTCCAATAATCTTCCACTTGAAGACTAATCTAATAAAAACTCTTGCAACCTTGCTTCTCCCATGTACACCATCAACTCCTAGTGTAGTGCCTCCTCATCACTAACCATGGAGACCTACTAAGGTCATGCAGAGCCTTAGCTTAGAAGTGGTAACCACCTTGGTCAACATGTCTACAAGGATCTTTCACCTAGGAATCTTCCATAGTAGTAATGTCCCATCATCTATCAACCCATGGATATGATGATACTTCAACTAAATGTGTTTAGATTTGGAATGAAAAACTGGATCTCTAGCTAGATGTATGACACTATGACTATCATTGAAAAGCTTATTACTGTCTTGTGTCTTACCCAACTCTCTTAGTAGACCCTTCAACCAAATCATCTTCTTTCCAGCTTCTCATATAGCCATATATTTTGCTTCCATGGTTGAGAGAGCAATGCTCTTATGAAGTTAAGATATCCAACTCATAGCAGTGCTACCCATAGTGAAAATATAACCAATGGTGCTCTTCTTGCTATCCAAATCACCTCCCAAATCTACATTAGAGAAACCTTGTAGAATAATGCTGCTCCTTTTAAAACAAAGTGTCATACCTGAAGTTCCTTCCAGATATCTTAGAAGCCACTTTATAGCTTTCCAATGCTCCCTTCCTAGATTAGAGATGAACTTGCTAACAACTTCCATTGCATGTGCTATGTCGAGTCTAGTACAGATCATAGCATATATCAAACTTCTAACTACTAAAGCATATGGTATTCTAGACATTTGTTCATATTCTTCTTCTTTCCTTGGTGATTGATTCTTACTGAGAATGAAGTGACTTCCCAATGGAGTGCATCTAGTCTTTACATCCTAAATGCTAAACTTGATAAGCACTTTTTCTATATACTTTTCCTAAGATAACTTGTGAATCCCTTGAGATATGTTTCTATTGATTCTCGTCCCAAGTAATTTCTTGGCTAGTCAAGTCTTTCATCTCAAATTCCTTTGCCAATTGTAAACTAGACCTTGCAATAAGCATGTCATTAACATACAAGAGAAATATAATGTAGTAGTCATCAAACCTCCTTGTGTAGTAATAATGATCTATCTCACATCTTGTAAAACTAGCATTAAACATGAACCAATCAAATTTCTTGGACCGTTGCCTAGGAGATTGTTTCAATCCATACAAGCTCTTCTTCAACTTCTGTAATGGTCGACCCTTCAACTTCTATAATGGTCGACCCTTCAACTTCTATAATGATTGACCCTTCAACTTCTATAACAGTTGATCCTATAACTTATATAATGGCTAATCCTTCAACTTCTATAATGGTCGACCTTTCAACTTCTGTAACAATTGATCCTTCAACTTTTAGAATGGTCAATTCAACTTCTATAATGGTTAACACTTCAGCTTTTAGCAACTTAGTTAGTATCCATGTCATATTCTTCTAGAGTGACTTCATCTCATCTCTCATAGCCAACTCCCACTTAACATGATCTATCACCTGCATTGCTTCATCAAAACATTCTAGTTCCCTAACATCAGTCAAAAGTAAATAATGTAATGAGGGAGATTACCTATCTCTGGGCAAGCCTTCTGAACTAAGGCTCTAGTGTAATTATTTCTAACTCAACTTCAACTTCATCCTCAGCTATCCTATTTCCAAGATTTTCTTGAATCCTTCTAGCTACATCCCTCTTAGATATCTCTTCTAATTCAACCTTCTCACTTTCCTCTTTCTACTTCCTTACACCATTAGATTCTAATTTGGACTTGTCCTTGTACACCACATGTTTATTAAAAGTGACATCCTTGTGTCTTATAATTTTTCTATTTTGATTAGCCCAAAATTGATAATCAAAATCATCAAAACCATAGCCAATAAAATAACATTTCTTGGCTTTAGGGTCAAGTTTATCTTAGACATTAGAAGCTAAGTGCACATATGATACACAACCAAAAACATTTAAATGTGAGAAGTTTATTACCTTTCCTGACCATTCCTCCTTAGGTATCTTAAAGTCCAATGGAACTAAAGGTCTTTGATTTATGAGATAGGTTGTTGTGTTTACTGCATCTACCCACAACATCTTTGGTAGTCTAGAGGATATCCTAATTCCTCTAGCTCTCTCATTCAAGGTTCTAATCATTCTCTCAACAACACCATTTTGCTCTAATGTTCTAATAACTTTCTTAATTATTCTGATCCCATTCTCATAATAGAAAGCATTGAACACTAAACTAGCATACTTCCCTCCATTGTTGGACCTCAAACACATGACTGTCAAACCAATTTGTTTCAATCCACCTTTTAAATATAGAAAACACAACAGATTTATTTTTAAGATTTCTAGTGGAATCATCAATGAATATGACATAATAGCATGAACCACCAAGGGACCTCACTAGGGCTAGTCCCCATACATTTGTATGTACCAATTCCAACTTTGCAATCTTTGATGTTCTTCCAACGTTTGATACATTGACTATTTTTTTCTTCCCATAAACACATCCTTCACATAAACCAAAATCAATAGACTTCAAGTTTGGTAATCTCCTCTATGAGGCAAGCAACTGCATTCCCTTTTCACTCATGTGACCCAACCTTTGATGCCACAATGTTGACATTGATCCTAAATCAACTAGTGATACTATGTCTTTTATTTATAACGTGGTGTATAATGTTCCCACCTTATTTCCTTGAGCAACGATCAAATTTGATTTAATTATTTTCTAGGATCCACTTCCAAATACTATACTATATCCTTCAACATCTATTTGACCCATAGAAATAAGGTTTTTCTTTAAACGTAGAACATTTATAACATTTTATAACCGTAGTTGTTTCCTATGGGAAGTATTTATATAAACATCATCCTTTTCCACAATGTTTAATGGCTCATCATTTGCAAGATAAGCCTTTCCAAAATTCCTAGCAACATAGTTATTAAATAGTTCTTTAGAAGGAGTCAAGTGAAATGATGCACCTAAATCAAGAATCCAAGATTCAATACCACTATCCACACAACAAACTAGGGCATCAATAATTTCTTCAATAGTTGCATTCATTGAATCATCATGCCAATTTTTCTTTTCTTTCTTTGGTACCATGGACTATTTTTTGAGGTGACCTTTCTAATCGCAATTTTAACAAGTGACATTCTTGTGATCCTTAGATTGACTTCTTCCCTTCCCTTGGACTTTGGTTTTCCATGGCCTTGATTCTATCTCCACTGAAGACTTCTACCTCTACCTTCTTTACTTAAGGCAGAACCTGAAGATTCACTTGACTCCCTTCTGCGTATATCCTTACTAAGAAGCAAATCTCAAACTCCAAACAACTTCAGTTTTTGATCTCTTGATGAACTATTAATTGTAATCATTGTTGCAGACTAGCTATCATGCAATGATGATAACAAGATCAACACTTTGATCTCATCATCAAAGTCGATTTCCATAGAACTCAACTAACTCATGATCACATTGAATTCATTGATGTGATCTATGTCCAATGCATCTTCAGACATCCTTAGATTGAATAATCGATGGATTAGATATGCCTTGTTCAGGGTGGATGGCTTCTTGTACATATCTGATAAGACCTTCATCAAACTTGAGTAGTCTTTTCATTGACAATATTGAATGCTACATTTTGTGACAATGTCAAACAAATCACCCCAAGAGCCTAGTGATCTAATAGTTTCCAATCCCCTTTGCTTATATAATCTATCTTCTTCCCTAATAGTGGTTTGTGCAACTTCTTTTGGTATAGATAATCTTTGATCTACATCTTCAAGAACCCGAAGTCCATCCCATTGAACTTGTTGATCCTAACTTTCCCATCCTTAGAAACCATCACTCCCACTAATCCTTTGCAAACCTCACTTTGATACTAGTTTGTTAGGAAACAAATCAAGCAAAAAAAAAATAAGAATAGGAAAAACAAGCACACACAATACACAGAATTTACTTAGAAACCTCAAATCAAGATGAAAACCATGAGCAAAAGTAGAGAGTTAATTCATTATATTAAAGATTGAGAGTGTACTATAGAGGA
>MNCI01009981.1:6927-48589 GCA_015680685.1 Gnetum montanum | reverse complement strand
TGATGTTCTGATTCTATTAGAAATTTTTTATGCTTGAGCTGGGAATGTTCAGCAAGCAATTCTTAATTTTTCTAAAACAAGTGTTTGCCATGCTGCTTAAACCATCAGGTTTAATTTCGGCATTGGACAGAATTGATGGCTAATCATATGGCAAATGCCATGTCATAGGTGATTGCAGGTAGTTTAAACTGGTCTGTATATACTTAAGAATATTTAGAACAAATCAATTGAATAAATGAAGTGAATATATAAAGCTGAGTATACAAGATGCATTAATTAACAAGGTTTACTTAGAAATTGAATATCTAAATCAACCAAATCTGTAACGGTAATAGCATACTTGCTACAGGTCTGTAGCTATCTTTAGGTAAGCACCGCCTTCCTGCCATAACTATCTCTACCTATGCACTGCCACAAGGAGGAGAATCGGCAAAACACAAGAAAATTCACGACAACCAAGACTTCAAAATTTGTAATATGCTAAACCACAATGACTTGAATGAAATACTAGAACATCAGTTCAACATTAATTCGGTTTTGGTGAAATACTATAACAGCGGTCCTCTTACAAAGATATACACGAGAAAGAATGACAAGTAACTGACAACAACGTACATCAAACCAAAGATTAAAACTAAAAATGGACCAAAGATTAAAAGAAAAATGTCAAAAAACGGACCGACCATGAGAGCAAAAAACCTACCACACGCAATCCTAAAACTAAACTCACAGAAGGCACCTTGAACTGGAGTTGTGAATACAAAAAGAAGGAGAAGCAACCTCGGCCCTTGCTGTCCCTGTTGTTGCCCTAGACTCCGTAGAAGCAACCTCGGCACTTGCTGGTCATATTGCTCTGGACTGCTGAAAGCATCATCATCTCCCGCAATGCTCCTTCTTGTTTGCATCAATTCCATTCAAATTCAATTTTGTCAAGAATGCACACTTTTCCCTTCCATCCGGGCGCTTCCTCAATGTAACAAGACGTCTTAACTTTAAGAGAGCGGAGGCAGGGCATGACTTCATCCTCCAAACCTGGCAAAGACCAAGAGGAAGAGGCAGAGAACAAGGAGGAAAAAAACCTCCTACTAAAAAATAGAAAGCTCAATCTTATTTGATCCTATAGCCAGCATCACCGACAGGGCAATCTGCACAAGCAGAATCTGCAGAACCTCCTCCTAATCTAGAACTAGACTAGTAGCTTATACTTGCAAATGATTATATTTAACTAATTGACAGAAAAATCAATCATGTCCACAATCATTATGGAATTAAATTTTAGTTCTTTTATGAAGTCTGTACTTATAGAAGTTCATGAGTAGTTACTAGCATTACCCTTTTGGCCAACACTATCTAGAAATAGTAAATGATACCTTGAAAAGACATATCAATTTTGGCACAATCGGAAAGATGATGCAATAGAAAAAATTAAGGATGTAATGGTGACTTATTTAGTAGAAGCTATTTCTAGAACCCTAAGTCTTCCAAATGTTAAAGTAAAGTAAATATCATCCAAATCTCTACAAGGTTAGACATTAATGCTAGGAACCTTTGATTATAAAGAGCCTATGGTACAACAAAGGAGTATAATGGATTGTCTACAACAGAAAAAACTTAGTTCAAAATTATCACTTATAACATTTTTTCCATAAAATTTCCACATATGCTACTAGAGGGAGTGTCATACTAATGGAAAATTTTCAAGTAAATATGGCATATCTATTAAACTTGGAGATATAAAGAATATTCAAAGAGAAGAAAATAAAGAAGTCTACACTTCCATTTCCCTGTCTCATTAGAAATTTGTACAAATAGATAGGGATTTTGGAATATATTAATTATGTATTTAGAAAATCCTAAATAACATCTTATGTTGAAATCCCCAAGATATTACCTCCAAAGAAAGTTCATGTGAAGAATCTACTAAGTAGAGAGGCCATAATAGGATCAACACCTACAATCAACATTGTAGCCACAAGGAAAAAACAAGTAGGACCTAGTGGATAAATACCAACAACAAAACAAGCATGACCTAGTGTTCTATCTACTTAATAAAGGGATTACAAGCCTATTATGAGTCATTTATAGTAGATCACTAAAACTATTAGCTAGGGTAGCAAAGAAGTCTCACACATGTATAGGGAAAGAGAAAATTCTACTCACCCTATGATATCTAAAAAATCATAGAAAATTCTAATCACCCTATGATATCAAGTTTCTTTGCAAGTAGAAGAGTATGACTAAACTTAATAGATCTTAGGAAACATTGCATCCTTCCAAGTAAACCTAGAAATAGAAGAAGGAGCCATAGTATGTAACATAAAGATGCAAAAGGAGAAATGAAGGTAATAACTAATCATGTCAAAGAATCTTTTAAAGTCCTTGTAATGTCACCATCTTACAACTCTAAATTCAAGGACATTTAGATCACTATAATAATTTCATGAAAAGTTAAGGATAAAGGAAATGAACTAATAACTCCGTAAGAGCATGAAGATGCCCTTGACATACTACTATAGATAGCACAAGTCATGTAAGATCTTTTTAATGTTCCTAGTGATATTACTACAATTTAATCTGAATTAATTTTATTCAAAGGAAAAATGATCATTATTGAGACCAAGATGCAAGATGATGAGGTGGAGACTATAAGAGAAGTTATCTTTGAATTAAGAGGCAAGACCTTGCAAGCTATGTAGCACTAGAACAGTTACAATAGTTCAAAAATGATTACATGAATTAATTAATGGCTAATAAAAGTAATTAAAAGTATAAAAAGAAAAGGCACTTTAGGATACATTAATTGTAGATGCTTAAACTACACTCGAGAAAGAAAATAAAAAGATTGCTATTAAAACTTAAAGGTTGATAAATGTGAAAAAAGAAAAGAATATGCTAGAAGAAATCATTAACTAGCTATGAGAATAGTTTGCTAGTGTCAACCTAGACATGAGAAAATTGACCTTGAAAAATAGAACATTATAAATGGAAGAAGTCTATGTTGTTCGTTAGAAGTTTGTCATCAAAATTAACATATGAAAAAATCAAGCCAAGAAGCATGAGAAGCTAAAAGGGCATTTTAGATATTAGGTAGGAATGTATAAGTAGATCAATGAAAAAAAATTTAAATTGCAAAGACCAAGATCATTCCAATCATGCAATGAGTACTAGACTAGCAAGCCATCCTAAATAGCCTTACATTGATACATTAAGTAGAGCTAAAGAATAAGAACTTATAGATAGAAGATCTTACAAAGTACATGGAGTTGAAAGACCTACACTATACTAACTTAACCATATTAATAACATGCATGCTTAGAACTAAGCAAGAATGGAAATTGGAAACTTTGTATTTAATGTATGGGAAGGAATTCATTTATGGGAAAGATGACCAACAGAAATTACACATTGCTAACTCTAAACTTCAAGTTGTCAAGGCTAGTTATCATGATCAGAAGAATGTTATAGCAAACTTGGTCAAAATAATAAATGACTATTAAGAATTGCAAATGGTGGCTAAATCTGTTGAAGTGAAATGTACTCAAGTCATATCATGGTACATAAAAGCAAATGAGATTTTTCCTCACTTTTCATGTTCTTGGGAAGTGCCTGTACTAGAAAACATTGCAAAAGTGACATGGACAGAAAATAATCCTAGGACAAAAGAATAAAAACTAAGAGCTTTGTTAAATTAATTTCAATTTAGAAGGCTAGAGAAACCCTAGGAGCCATAGATGTAATAGGAGTCATCACCACTAGGAATAACATAAAGAGCTACATTAGCTTTTTTGAAGAGCATAGCAAACTTTAATTTTTATTTTGAAATTTGAATTACAAGAAACATTTTCAATCATGCTCTACATGTGGTAGTCAAAGTTAGTTAGTTACATCATGTGTAAATGAATAGGTCATTAAGTTTGTAAAACCTCACATTTTTGTAACAACTTTATACTCCTTTTTTTCTAACTTAAGGATGAGTTTCTAGTTAGTCATGAGAGTATGATAAATTATTTTTTTATAAATAGATTTGATATTGTATCTATTATGTTGTAGATATAATATTGTATTTCAATATATGATGTCATAGATATAATGTAGTGGACCACCATCATGGCTATAAATATAAGCTCACCATCATGTGAAACCTTACCTTTTGTTCAACACTTAGCAAAACTCTATTAGTTTCGTTTTGTGAACCTAGTAATAGTTGTGAGTAATCATAGTATGATACACTATAGTTTTCTAGCATCATTATTTAAGTGGATTATTCCTAGATATAATTCATGTATTGAAATAAAAATCCAAGATTGTTCTTTGCCATTATACCATCTCACTTAGAATATATTTATAATTCTATGCAATTTACTTTTCTATTTTCATTTATATTTTACAATTCATTTTATATTCCCATGTTTATTAGTATGGGTGCAATAAGTATAACTTGTTTTGAGTGGAAAGTACAATTATCTAGTAACCGAGTAGTAGCTTTGCTTGATTCACTTAGTAGAAAAGTTACATGGTAATCCCAATGGTAGTTACATTAGCCTAGGTTGTGTACAATAAACTATAGGAGTGGATAGTTATTGCCACTAGGCTAGCTTAGCATTGCTTTTCAATTGCTTGTAGTTGATAAAACTTATATTCATTTTGCACTATTTTTAATTAGCAGTTTAAGAGTCTATCAACATTACTTAATCATAGAGCTCACTCAAGTTAAACCATATGTTTTGAACTTCACTAACTCTAGTGGAAAGATAATGATCACTAACTTGTCATCAATACACTAGTATACTTATATTATCACATCAATGGATTATAATATGGTTATGTGTGTAAGCTTGTAACTTGTATAGTTGGACTTTGAGAACTCTCACTACTCATCAAATGATTAAGCAAGTAGCTTAAGTTGTAATGTTTTATTGCTGAAAAATCTAAGAATAATTTTTATTTCTTAGATTTCATCATCATCATCATCATCATCCTAGCCTTATCCCTACAAAATGGGGATAACTACATCAGTTCATTTTCACGATTTTTCTCTATGAAAATCAAGATCTTCTTTGCAAATGTTTAAACCATCTAAGCCACCATTCTTGTAGCTTATTTGAAATAGAAGCCACTCTATGTATTCCTTTGATATTTGTATTATTTATTTTATCTCTATTAGTAATATTCAACATTTATCAAAAAATTTACATTTTTGTTATACTGATTTGTTGTTCATGCCTCTTTTGTATAAGATAATAGGGTTGATTGCTATCCTCTAAAATTTCGACTTCAATTTTATTGATATTATTTTATCACATAGAACATCACTAGCCTATCTTCATTTTAACCATCTTACCTAAATTCTATTTCTTATATCTTTATTAATTTCATCATTTGATTGGAGGATTGATCCTAGATAGTGGAATTATTTCTAGTGATAGACTTTTTTACCTTGAATTATCACTTCTATTTCACCACTATTTATGTTATTATTAAAATTTCATTCCATGCATTTTGTCTCTTCTATGAATTTTTGAACCTTCTGATTCTAGGGCATGTCTCTACTTCTCAATTTTAGAAGTAATATTTTCTCAAGTTATATCCACTAACACCATATTATCTACAAATAGCATAGACCAAGGGATTTCATCTTGTATTTTCTTTATTAATTCATTCATAATAATGATAAATAAGTATGGATTAAGTAGAAACCATTGATGATGACCTATTGTAATTGAAAAATCAGTTATTGTTCCACAAGTTGTTCTAATTTTAGTAGTAGCTCCTTCATACATGTCTTGAATCACTTTAATATATTTATTAGGTATTTCTTCCTTCACAATATCCATCAAATAATCTCTCTGGGTACTCTATCATATGCTTTTTCTTAGTCAAAGAAGATTATATGTTGATTTTTCTTATGTTTTCTAAATTTCTCTATCAATTATCATATCAATAAAATAGCCTTTATATTAGATCTCCTTGGCATAAATCCAAATTGATGTTCTAACACTATTATTTAAGTCTAAGATGTTGATCTATGACTCTCTCTTAAAGCTTCATAGTGTGGCTCATTACCTTTATCTCTTTATAATTTGCATAATTTTGTACATCTCCTTTATTTTTGTAAATGGGAATAACAATGTTTTTTGTCCAATTCTTGGATATTTCTCAATCTTTCAAAATTTTAATAAATAATTATGTTTTGGTAGAAACTCTTGTATCTCCCAATGCTTTTCAAGCTTGTATTAGAATGTTGTTTACACTAATAGCTTAACTATTTTTCATCTTTGATCAGGTTGTCTTCACCTCAGAGAAGAAAAGTTCATTAACTAAATAAAAATTTGGCTCTTCTTTGTGAATGTCTTCTTTTGGGAATTCTTCATTTAATAATTCTTGAAAATAAATTTTCTACATATCTAGAATTTCATTTTTTATCAAAATTCTTTCATTTTCTTGCTTAATGCATTTAACATTATCATTGTCATTCTTATTTCTATTTTTTCTAATTTATAAATATATTTTTCTCTTTTCTTTATTGCTAATTTCTTATATGTTTTGGTTTGGCTATTACTACAAATGCCTCCTTCTTTACCATTTTGTATATTAACTTATTTTCTTAGCTACGACTTTGCTATCATTTCTTGAAGCATTTTTCTTAGCTACTCTTCCAAGAAAGCCATCCCTTCTTTAATTTTTCATTTAGATTTTATTTGTAACATATGCTTTTTTTATATTATGTTATCATCTATGTGATTTTTTATTTTTTCCTTAGATATTTGTTTATAGTTTATTGTTGATTTTTTATTCTTTTTATTATTTGCAATTCTTTTTAGGCTATGCAAACATCATAATACATATCAACATTAAATGTTGTGCTTGTTATGCAAAGAATTGTAGCAAGATTTATTTTTTATTGTATTTTTATTCAAAAATATATAATAATATTAAAATTATAAAAATTTCAAAAATATTATACTATCACTGTAGCAACAAGGCTATATTATATTATGTATTACAATATTATTTATTATTTAAATACAATAACATAAGTAAACTTTGCTATTCATACCTATGTTGATCTTAGCTGATAAACTTCTCATGGTCACCACCAAAAGAGCCTGTATGAAGGATTTATATAATAGAATATCAAATAAAGTTTCTTTGTTTAATTTCTTTTGTGGTGAAATCACATAGAAAAGCCAACAAGAATCTTGTGTAGCTAGTTTAGCATGTTTGTATAGTGGACACAAAAAGAGCCTGACAATGTATTCGACTAATAGAAAATGAACTACAAAAAGTGATGAATGTAAAAAGAATTTATTAATTTTATTGCAAAAGGCATACTAATTTATACATGACAATGTTGGTTACTACTAGAATTGGTTGAAACTAATTTAGCCTTTGGAACCCCTAAAACCAACACAACCTACCTAAAACTATTGAAATTAACTTTCTAAATTGACAACATTACACCCCCTTAATGTTAAAGTTTCAACAACCTCAAATTTGAACTCTGAACATTACATGGAAAGAAAAGATAAAGTTATTTGATTTGACTAGAGTATGTCTTTAACCTAGCATTAAAAAACTTTTCCTACACTATTAATCATAAGAAACTAATAGTGAAATCACATATAGAGAACATCACTCATATTAATTCACCAAGGGAGAAATTTCTTCAAATCACCTTTTCAATGATTCATGTATAGTATCTTTTAGTGATCATCACTTGCATCTTGCAAATTTGAATAACTTTGTTTTGTAAAAATGAAAAGGAAGACTTGTTCTTTATTTAGAATTTCTTGATTATATACCTTGTCTTTTATGTTGTTAATTTCATTTTTATATACATTACTTTCTTGATCTTCAACATTAATTCTTACTAGATTCATTTTAAAACACTTTTTTAAGCTTACATATAGTTTATTATGAACCAAGTAAATGTAAGGAGACCAAATAATAAAAATGATTTTTCTCTTTTTACAACTCTCATGTAGACTAAGAAGCTTTTCCATCATAATTTGATGGCTCTCTTTTTCAATATTAAATACAAGTAATGAGTCCTCTTAGAATTTTGTCAACTCTCATGTAGACCTTGAGAAACTTCAAATTACAATCATTGTGTACCAAAATAGTTGATGCATTAATCATTGTTGTAGCACAAAAATAATCTAAAGCAACTATACAAGACAATCAATAACATGGAAAATACAATAGCTACAAACTCACATAGGTAAATATCAAATGATCAAACTAGAAAATCTAATTGATATCACCTAAGCTTTGATATCACAATGTTGGCATAGTGGGTACAAAAAGAACCACATAATGTATTGAACAAGTAAAGAATTCAAGAAATAGAATGATAAATGTAACATTTTTTTATTAATTTTATTATAGAAAACACTAATCCATACATGGCAATGTTGTTTATATAAATGTTGTAACTATTGAAACCTTATTCAACTAATTGTTACTTTTGTAACTTTTAAAACTAATTTGACATTTGCAATTGCCAAAACCAGCACAACAAATTTAAACTGTTAAATTGTTATAGTAACCTAGTAGTAACTTTGCTTGATTTGCTTCATAGAAAATTTACTTGGCAATCTAAGTTGTAGTTTCAATAGCCTAAGTTGTGTACAATAAACTAGAAGTGGATACTTATCCTCACTAGGCTCGCTTAACTTTACTTTTCTATTGCTTATTGTTAATAAACTTATATTCATTTTACAATATATTTACTTAGCAATTTAAGAGTCTTTCAACATCACTTAATCATATAGCTCACTCAAAGTTAAACTATATGTTTGAACATTGCTAATTCTACTGGGAAGACAATGATCACTAACTTATCATCAATACACTAATATATTTATATTTTCCTATCCATGGATTACAATTTAGTTATGTGGGTATGCTTGTAACTTATATGGTTAGACTTTGGGAACTCACACTACTCATTAAATGGTTGAGCAAGTAGCTTAAGTTATAATGTTTTATTAGTAAGAAATCTAAGAATCATTTTCATTTATTGGATTTCATTATCATCATCATCCTAGCCTTGTCCCTGCAAAATAGGGTCAACTATATGAGTTCTTTTTCACTATTTTCCTCTTTGAAAAAATAGATCTTTATTTTTTTGTAGTTTATTTAAATCATGTTCAATCTTTTTTTCCTGTGTCTTCTTTGGTCTTCCTTTCAATGGCTTTTCTGGAATAGTGATGTAGCAACCATTGTCTAATCTTCTTTGCAAATGTTTAAACTATCTAGCTACCATTATTGTAACTTATTTATAATAGAATCCACTTTAGGTCTTCTTATGATATCTGTATTATGTATTTTATCTCTTCTAGTAACATTCAATATCAATCAAAGCATTCATTTTTGTTACACTAATTTTTTGTTCATGCATCTTTTGTATTACCCAACATTTAGCACCATATAAGATAATAGGCTTGATTGCTATCCTATAAAATTTCCTCTTCAATTTTATTGGTATTCTTTTATCACATATAACATCACTAGCTTGTCTTCATTTTAACCATCATGCCTCAATTCTATTTCTTATATCTTTATCAATATCATCATCTAATTTGAGGATTGGTATTAAGTAGTGGAATTCTTTGTAGTGAGGGACTTTTCTACCTTGAATTATCACTTCTATTTTATCACTATTCATATTATTATTAAAATTTTATTCCATATATTTTTTCTTACTTCTACTAATTTTTGAACCTTTTCATTCTAGAGCATGTCTTTAATTCTTAATATTAGAAGTAATATTTTCTCAATTTGTATCTACCAACATAATATTATTTAAAAATATCATACACTAAGGGGTTTCATCTTGTATTTCCTTTATTAATTCATTCATAATAATGGCAAATAAGTAGAAGCGAAGTGTAGATTGATGTAGACCTATTGTAATTGAAAAATTAGATGTTGTAAGTAGTAGCTCCTTCATACATGTCTTGAATCACACTAATATATTTATTAGGGATCTTTTCCTTTACAAGATCCACCAAATAATCTCCTTAAGCACTTTTTCATATACTTTTTCTAAGTCAAAGAAGATCATATGTAGATTTTTCCTATGTTTTTCTAATTTCTCCATCAATTATCATATCAAAAAAATAGCCTTTATAGTAGATCTCCCTAGCATAAATCCAAATTGACTTTTTAACACTATTATTCAAGTCTAAGATGCTAATGTATCACTCTCTCTCAAAGCTTCATAGTATGACTCATTATCTTTATCTTTTTAGAATTTGCACAATTTTGTACATCTCCTTTATTTTTGTAAATGGGAACAACAAAGCTTTTTGTCCAATTGTTGGATATTTCTCCATCTTTGAAAATTTTGATAAATAATTATGTTAGCCAAGAAACTCCTGTATCTCCCACTACTTTTTAAGCTTCTATTAGAATGTTGTTTGCACTAATAGCTTTTCTATTTTTCATCTTTGATAAGGTTGTCTTCACCTCAGAGAAGAAAAGTTCATTAACTAAACTAAAATTTGGTTCTTCTTTGTGGTTATCCTTTCTTGGGAATTCTTCATTTAATAATTCTTGAAAATAATTTTTCTACATGTTCAAAATTTCATTGTATTTTATCAAAGTGCTTTCATTTTCTTCCTTAATCTATTTAACATGATCAATGTCCTTACATTTATAGTTTCTATTTTTTGCTAATTTATTTCTAATTTCTTATAAAAGCTATCCAAGGCCTTATGTTTTGGTTTGGCTATTAGTACGATTGCCTCCTTCTTTGCCATTTTCAATATCAACTTATTTTTTTGGCTATTGCTTTGCTACCATTTCTTGAAGCATTTTTTCTTGGAGTTGATATGTAAAAATCATTTTAATTATTTAATTTCATGCATGAGAAATCTTTAAAATTTAGGAAAAAAAACATTCAAGTTGCTAAAACATTTCTTTATATCTCCATCCTTATAAATTTGTAAGCTTCTCAAATTTCATGGTTCATCATCATCATCATCATCCTAGCCTTGTCCCAAAAAGATGGGTTCAACTTTGTAAGCTTGTTTTTTTCTTTTTTTTTCACCATTTACTAAGATCCTTCTCAACTTTCATGGTTAGTTTTGCTAAATATAATAATTTCATCTTAGTAAATGTTAATGTCAACTCACCCATGCTAGGCATGAGGCCATGACTCAAAACAATTATAGACATAACAAAATTTTAGTTTCAGAAGACCAATTACTAATTATAAACAATATGAAAATGCAAGAACCAAAATATATCAATAGGAAAAACCATAGGGAAGATTGCAAATCCAAAATCCAGAATATATGCAGGGAGAAGCAAAAGAAATATTAAAATGTGTAAGGTTAGAATTGAACATGAAATCTTTTTTAAAGATAGTATTCTTGCCATTTAGTCAACAAAATATTTTTTATGCTTAAATGGTTATCTTGTGGATTTGTTAATTAGTAGGTTTTATATTCATACATAAACAAACATGTGATTTACTTATAAACATAAAACATCAAAGCAATTATGCTAACATTACACAGTATGGTTTCTTCATATATGTTTTACTTGTATACCTTTTTTTGCCCCTTCTTATGTTCGTTTTGATGTTTTTTTTCTTTGAGAATCTAATTTTCAAGCTACCTTTATCTAATATTTATTTTACAAATTGATATCTAATTATCCTAATTAGCATTTAACCCATTAATAAATAATTTATTCATGGTGCATTTAATTTTTGCCAGAATGTTACCAACATGTCCTCTATTTGATTTCAAACAATAATTTTTATGTGAATAAGTAGAATATTCAAATCATGTTTCATATTTTCATAATAAATAAAATGAAATTTTGTTTGATATATTTGCATCTTACTAAAATGCCCATGTTTTTCATGTATGTCTTTTATTAAAAGAAATCAGGCCTAGGTGATTGCAATAAGCTTGGCATTGTGAGAATGTTTATATGATATGTTTTAACTAATTTAATTATTGTTCAACTACATAAGGGGATATTAATTCAACTAGGAGCTATTGATGGTGCTATCAGTATATTAGCTATTTAGTGGCTATGCAATGCTGATGAATCTTGCAATGAACCCAAATTATGATTGAACCTTATAGAAATGTTCATCAAGAGGTGAACGTGTTGTACTGCAATTAGATCCTGAAAGCCCTACTCAACTTGAAATGATAACTTCTGCTACACATTGATTTGAAATGTTATGGATTATCCCCCCTAGAAACAAGTAGAGGTGGTAGACATTTCGTAGGTGTGGCCAGTGTTGTGGGGTAGTAACCACTAGGCATTACAAGACTTACGTGGTGGTCATTCATGGCAACAGTTTCATGGGTAGTAGTGGAGCACATTTAGGGGTGGGCCGTATCCAAAAAACAGTAGGGGAAGCTATAAAAAAAGTGTGAGACATCATGAAGCCTCTCCTAGGGGAGACAGGCTAGACCAACAAGGAAGCTAGCAGACGATGGGTTTCTTTGTTTTGAGATGTTGCATCAAACCTCCCTAGCATCTTGAGGTGGAACCTCCAATCTCTCCCAGAGGAGGGTGGGGGGGGGGACATCCTAGACCAACAAAGAAGTTAGTAGATGATGGTTTTCTTTCTTTTGAGATGCTGCATTGAACCTCCCCAGCATCTCGGGCTGGAACCTCCAATCTCTCCTAGAGGTGGCAAACAAGTGGTGTGTGAGGGGGTAGTTGTAGCAAGTTGGGCTCTAGTCACTCTTCCCTACATAGTGGGTAACAATTGCTGACCTGTTAGTAGCAACTCATCAACAGCGGTGCCTTGATCAATATAAACAATGTGTGGCATCGCTCCCTTACTTCTAGTATGCCATGTGTTAGGAGCGGATGGTAGGATAGCGTGTGACATCAATGAGTGGCAGTAGTGAAACACCACCAAATTTGGGCTCCTAGGCCTTGACTATAAATTTGTCTATGTGTCAAAACTTGGAAAATTTTTCTAAGTGTTAGACCTACACTCCCTAGTGCTAGGACCATGCTCCAAAGTATAGTTAGTGTAGTTGACATAGGTAGTTTAGATTTCCAAAATTTTTCTAAGTGTCGATAGCAGCTATAAAATTTTCTAAGGGTTGGACTATGCTCTCCCTACCAAGACTATGCTCAAGAGCATAGTCAGTGTAGTCTGCCTACTAATGGCTAGTTTTGTAGATTTGCCTAAGTGTCAAGCTAGAAGCTGTCAAGCTAGGTTGGGTTGGAAGAAATAATTTGGTAGATTTTCTATCTTTTGAGGCTATGCTCCAAAATGTAGTCAATGTAGTCTGCATGAGGAGATCAATTTTTGCTAAATATTTCTAAGTGTCAGGGCTATGCTCTCACCTCTAAGACTATGCTCTAGAGTGTAGTTAGCATAGCCTACACTAGAACATATTTTTTGCAAAATTTGTACGACTGTTGGACTATGCTCTAGAGCGTAGTTAGCGTAGTCTACCAGGATTACCTCCAAAATCCTCCAAAACTTAGCATCAATCTTCATCTTAGCTCCAACATTCCTGTGGTAAGAAAGAACAACNCTATGCTCTAGAGCATAATCAACGTAGTTTGCACTAGGCCTCATCTTTTGGCAAAATTTGTTTAACTATTAGACTATGCTCTAGAGCGTAGTCAGTGTAGTCATATAAAACTACCTCCAAAAGCCTCCAAAACTTGACATTGGCCAGCCTCTTAGCTCCAATATTTCCTTGACAAGCAAGATCAACAATTTGCACCCCCCATTTGCCCCTAAATTGTACCTATTCTTAACACCACTTGAGAGAGTGGACAGTGTAGTCCTAGAGCATAGTCTCCAAAACTACACTATTTTACATGATTTTTAGGTACATTGTAATCTATTTGGCATTTTCACATGGTCTTCATAGCATATTCATAGTCTAGTAGTCTCATAGGATCCATTGGAGCACACCAACAGAACACCATTTTCTTTAGTGGGAGCGTAGTTAGGGCTAGTGTAGTCCCAACTATCCCTCTGCCACATCACACCTGATCTATAATTTACGCTAATCCTAGCCCTATAAATACCTTAGTGCTTCATGTTTTAGGTTGTTAGAAATTCTTGCATTTAACTAGAATTTTGGCATTTGACATCTAAGAGCACTTGGCATTTTGGTAAACTTTGGGATAGCACTTGAAACCTCGCACACCACCACAACATTATTGCACTTCGTAAACTACTATAGCCTACAGGATACCACAGTAGCCAACTTGGTGGACCCAGACTTCATGGTAGACATCAATTTTTGTATCCCATACACCCTGAGACTATGACTACGCTACCTACTATGCCTGTCTATACACCATGTACCTCCTCACCTCTGCTTTGTAGTTAACTACACTCACCCCCATTTGGGGTGGTGCCACTTTCTCTCTCACTAATACTTCATGCATTTCTAGCATTTTTCTTTTCATTCTAACATTTTACTACATTTTTCATTATTTTCCTACACATATTTGTGTGTTTGCACCGTTGTTTTGCATTAAAAACTTCAACTATGCTCACCCTAGTTGACACTGTGGATGTTGCAGATACTATGCAAACCCTTGACATTCATTTTGACATAACACTCCATAAGTCCTAGTTTGATCTTCAAGACCATTCTGGGCACCATGCTTCCATTTCTAATAGGCCCTCATGTAGACACAGGGTCAAGCTATGCGATTTTGAACCTTTCGGTGTACTATTTCATCCTTTGATATTTTCGGTTACTATAATTTTTTGGTGCTAAAAGGAGGGCCTCCATATTTTCCTTCTGCAATCTCAATTGGTTATTGCCTTGCATGCTCTCTACACCCCTATGTAGATTAGTCCCCATCATTAGTTTCCCTAGAACCATGCTTGACAACCACCAGAGTGTATATCAAACACTTTGCCAAATTCTAGGTGCTTAGGAGAGCATAGTCAACTCCTAGCATAGGGAACGTAGTCAACTCTAAGAATAGTCCCAGAGTTAGCCATTTCTTTGTGTGTTTACAGTTAATCATTTTTTCTATGTTCTTTTACACTAAGCCATTTTTTCAGCAATTTTATACTTAGCCATTTTCTTTGCATTTTCACACTTAGTCATTTTTCCAGTTAGCAAAGTTAGCCTTTTTTCTACCTTTCATAAACAACAACTTTTGTGTTTCCCCTTTGCATCATGAATCCTAAGTAGCCCTCGACCTCCACTTCAACCTTGGTTGTTATTCAGCCTATTTACTAGGAGATCTAGATTGACCATCTTGTTGATCCCATCATGGTAGAATAGAGGCAATCTTTTAGGTTGTGCAGCCTACCTCCTGAGTACATGCTACTCAACGATGAACAATATAACTTCATTTGCATGAAGCTCCAAATGGGTTCATATGTAGACTACTAAGAAATGGATACCAAATGTAGTTTTAAGCTTATACATCAAAATGGGAAGGAATACTTACCCTCCACTATGGATTTCATTCCACTCTTAGAGTCCTACTAGTGGATGCTAGATAACCTCATCTGAAACATTGGTTGTGAGGTAGGAATAGACTATGAGGAGCCCCTATAGGAGGAGCAAGATGAGTTTGAAGCTTGATCCAAGCATGATGACTCTTTCCACACCTCGTTCCAATGAACAACCTCTACTTTCATCCCTTCATAGTCCTGCTAATCTATCCTTTTGGAGATAGTCGTCAGCCTGGTGTCACCACCCAGGTCCACACCTATGATGGAAACCCACCAAATGTAGCAGACATGCTAGGATGTTACACATCTTTTTAGCATGCCCTTTGTCATTTCTTCCTAGCTTGTTTAGCCTTCCATGCTAACAACTATTACACCTACACAACTTTATGTGTATACCATGCACATTCTTTCACTGCACATAACTTAGGTGTCGTATGTCCCACCTGTTGTGAAGACATCCTTCACAATGGCCTAACCCACAAATGCATGGTAGGGCCCAACCACTGTGCCTGTAAAACAACCTATGCAACAAGCATCACCCAAATATCATAGCAGGTAGCACAACCCACACATCCCACTACAACCTCACCAAGCTTAGATCAAGAATTTTAGCTAATCCAAAGCCTCATCGAGGAGGTCAAGTGGCTCAATCTATTAGGATGATCCAATTAGTTCTATAGTTTCACCATTAGCACTACCCACCAAGGTTCCATTACCCCAATTCACCAAATAAAATGGTGAAGGGGACCCTAACACTCAGTTGGTGACCTTTTGGTCTAAATGCCTTTTACTGCAAACATGGGTATCATGTGATCCCTAGGGCCTCCATTTCTTCTTTAGAGGAGTTTCTCACTCAATTTTTCATGCACTTCAAGTACAAATTAAAGCCTGAGGTGATCCTAAATTAGTTTATGCAAGTTAAGCAAGGCCACTTAGAGCCTGTGCAAAAATTCATTCAATGATGGAGCACATCACTCAACAAGATCTATGAGCCTATCATGGAAACTCACTTGCTAGCCATTTTCAAGATGCAGTGAACAACTTTATTAAGTTGAAGCCATATTATCTTGTCTTACAATCCCTAAGCAAAGCATTTTCTCAAACAAAGAACATTTAGGATGTGGCAAAGGCTAGCAAGGACCCAACCTATATGGCCTATAAAAACTTTCATGCAAAGAAAGAAAAGGCCAAAGACAAGGGCAAGCAGTCAACCAAGGACAAAGATAAGGGAAAACTATAGCAATGGTGGCCAATGAGTTTAAGCCAAATAATGCTAATCAAAAGGCAAAGCCATCTAAGGCCCCATCCAATAGTAGCAAGGTAGCTGGCTCTAGCACAACGATGAACAACCAATCTACATCGTCAGTGGCCATAGCACCAGCTACCCTAAGGTCAAACTTCAAGTGCAAGGATTGCTCAAAGGACACACTATTATCCATCAAGATATTAGACCTCTTGAACCAACTATTTCTTGTTAGATGCATCAAGTATTAGCAAGCTCCTCAAGAATCCCTCAACCATACTACCAAATGAGCCCCTCATCCTTAAGCATTTTTTACTAGACCAGTTTTACTGATATCACCAATTGCCTAGTCATGACACATATTTTTGCATGACCTTACAGGATGATATACAACACATGATTGATAAAGGAGAGCTAGCCCTTGATGCAACCAACCTAGTTTGCCCCCAAAGTTAATCAATGAGGCTCTATAAAGATCCTCTCAATGAAAGTGATGTAGGGTACACCATAAACGTTATTAGTGTTGATAACTTAGAATCAACACAGGAGCCATTCATGGTTCATGTCCCCTCTGGTTGAATTGGAGCCTCCTTGACCTCAATCAGTTCTAGGACCCCTTTTGTTATCAGAATTCCACCTTTAGCACCTATAACATCCTTCATGGTTAGGGTCCCACAGCATGTTGTAGTAGCAACCGCTCAATCATCCTTTGCCATACGGGTGAAGTAATGTGTGGGCTCCCCACTTACTAGGAGTCCAGTGGTGGGAAATGCATCACTCCTTGCTCCCCAAAGATCCTATCCTATAGGCAAGACTAATAGGTAATCAAGATGGTAACTCGGGAGGCCCAACAAGTGCCTCATCGATCAAATGCTGAGGCAGCATTGAGAGCAAAGGGTACTAGGCCCACTAAAGCCTATCCCCTTTTCCTTTGTCCCCATGGCTAGGTCAACTAAGAAGGCCACAATAAGTAACAAATTGAGCATGGAGGCTCCAAAACAAGCAAGGCAAGAAACTCCCAAATCCCCTCCATGAGAGACTCATCTCTTAGGCTGCATGGAGGAGATGAAGACCAACAAAAATGTAGTAGATGGTGGCAAGGACTTCCTTGATACACTGGCGCAAGTCAAATAGGCTTTAAAATAAAAAAATGCAACATTAAGCCTATATGACTTGATCCTGACCTCCCCTTCCCATCATGAAGCACTAGTTCTCATGTTGACCTTCATTCCTATCACAAAGGACATCTTGGTAGATGAATAGTCCATCCATGCTATGATGTTGCCCCTCACACCATAGGAGTTGAGTTCAATACCCCTGGCATTTTGCGATGAGGTGATTAAGGTTGACCCCATGAAAAGGGTTAGGTCATCACTACACCGATGTTTATCACAATCTACATTGGGTATTGTAGAATCCATAGGGTGCATGTCGATGATGGGATGACAATCAATGTCATCCCATACATAGTCATTAATAGGCTAGGTCTTACTGATCAAATCAAACCAACAAAGACAACATGCCTAAAATCTTTCAACTCTTCATGCATTGTCATGAGGATAATAGTCTCAATAGCCTTCATGGTATGGGAAAAATTCTCTACCACTGTAGAATTCATTATCATCGAGGAGATGTTAGGTTTCAACTTGATCCTAGGTAGGCCCTAGCTCACCCAACTGTGGGTCATCTCCTCCGCAATCCACCAGGAAATCCATCTTCCATACGAAGGTGGAGAGGTTATCATCTATGGTGACAATGCAACCCCTCTAATCATTAGCAACATTAACACTAAACAAGGGTTAGATATGGAGTTCTTTGATAACATACCTTCTACAAAGCATGAAGGTAAAACCTATGAGGCAGATCACCCTGAGGAACCAAAGAAAGCCAATGATCTCCAAAACGATGCTTTGTGGGAAAAATTACCCTTGGACATAGCTAACAAAGGTCAAGGAAAGTACTACATCACATCATCTAGGTCCTACATGCCTCCTAACCAGAACTGAATTAGGAAGCAAGTATACAACTAAGGCATCCCCTTAGTCCAACATGCGCTAGGTGCTTGCCGACCCCCATTTCTGCATACTTTGCTTGTTTACAATTTGCTTGCATTTTACATATATCTTGGTTACTTTTTTTTCCTTTTTGCATTATTTACCTTAATATGCATTTATTTCTTTTTTTGTGCAGTTTTTCTTAGTTTACATTTTCGCTTGCTTAAGTTCAAAGCACATAAAAATTATAAAATTAAAAATTATAGAAACAATGACCTACCGTGGCTTTAAAATGGCATCAATGGATTGCCATGGCCTTAAACTAACATCCCATGGCCTGAAAAGACCCTAAACTATGGCATAGCCCACCATGGCCTAAAATTGATAATCTCCCTTACATTGCATGGTCCAAAAATGCCTTAAATTAGCGCAGGGCCTAGAATGACCTAAAACTACCAACACACGCTATCTACACATGTAACCCAAAATGGCCTAAAACTAACAATCATAATGGCCTAGTTACATTAATTCATTGCATCAATAGCATCAAACACATCAGAAATAAATGCAAAAGTCTACACTTCATACACTCCATATGGCACAAATCCATTACATTCCATATCAATAATAACACATAGCATGATCATTTTTATCATACAATAAAAAATACACAAAAATTAAAAAATGTCCAACAACAAGGCTACATCAGGATATGCTCAACCAATGGTACTAGGTGGGTGTGGAGGTATTTCTTCCTTCATCATGTTGCTAGGGCCTACAACATTGCTTGGTGCCTATCAACAACAACACAACCATAAACCTATAAGCTAATGTACCATACACAAACTAACATAAAAGCATAAAAACTAACATAAGAGGGTCCCACATTGATCATATTTGGAGGCAACTTATCAAGGCCCTCCAAGTGTCGGAGGATCTTGACCTCAGATAGTTGCATTTAGTCCTTCTAGCCACAGTTAACTCCCACAAGGGTCTTGCCTTTATCCACAGAGGTCCATGTGGGAAGCCTCATGGAAAATGTGGTAGAAAAAGCCTCCCTTGAAGATGTGATAATCTCTCTTTGGAGTACCACTAACCACTGTATGAAGAGAAAATATCTCGAAGGCCCATCTCTCACTAATCGCCTTAATGAACATCTTAAGGTAGTAGCACTTGATGGAATCTTCCTTGAGTTGCTGAAGATATGCATCTTGCTCATGCTTATAGTCATATTTGTGGTTCTTTTGCATCTACTTCCACTTGCATAGCATGGCACTAAAATTCTTCCAATCTTGATTTTTCTGGGCAAGTAGATCCATTTATAACCATTGCTCAATGATCTCCTGGGTGGACTTGTTCTTGCCTTGAATGGTTGACCAGTACTTAGCATAGTCAATCTCTATTGTCCGCCAGGTAGTATCTCCCCATGACCAAGCCACCAAGAAGTCATATCAGGACTAAAGGTCTTTGATCTTCAAGTCTTGGCTTGTCACTATCTCCTAAAGTTCATGCACATGTTTCCATAGGTGCTCATTCAAGCACTTGTGGATCCATAACACCTTCATGCAAGAAAACATGCACTTGTTGACTACCTTATAAACATGATGAGGCACTTACTCCACTTCAGGAGGGTACTCATGAATGACATCTACTTTAGCCACCCAGTTTGGATCCCAATGGAGCTTAGAACCTATTGGCATGCAACAAGAAAATTAACATTAGCCACAAACTAATCATTAAAATTGGTAAAGCAACAAAAGCAAAGAAACATCATATAAATACCAAGCTCAAGATCTACCTACTGTAGGTTGTTAATCATGTCGTTGATGATGCCTTCCATGAAGGCAAACTTATCTAGCGTTTCTACCCATGGCTTCATGTGGTAGGTAGGCATGGATGGTGGCCTGCTAGTAGGCACATCTGAGGCTGTAAAACAACTCACTTAGCAACAAATAAATAGCCATAGATGTAAGAGAAAAAGAGAAATAATAGATGAAAATTTAAGACACTTACCTAGCAAGCCCTCAGGCGTGAGATTAGGGGGATCTTCCAGCTACACACCATCAAAGAGGCTAGCAAAATCACTCTCATCTAGGTGGAATAGCCCCTCCACCTCAAACTACTAGAGGATCTTTGTAGCCTCATACAACTCCTCCCTATGTGCTTTCCCCTTCTTGGCTTGAGGAGAGGTTATTTTTGCTATTGTTGTCACTGCTGATTTGGTAGCCCTCTCACTTGATTTACAAACATAACATTTTAGCAGTAGCCTAGCATAGCAAATAAAACAAAAAAACAAAAAGATAATGGAGCAAAACATGTTCCTAAGTAAAACTTAGTAGAGCTACAATTTTGCAATGGGTCCAACCTTGAATCTACACCAACCTTCTGACAAGTACTCCGATGAGAGGTCATAATTTCAAGGGCAAGCCATTCTGGTGCCACACCTTGCAATATCACACTATTTGCATTTTGAAAGATCATAATTTTAGGGACAACCATTTCGATGAGAGGTCACTTTTTTGGTGACAAGAGATCATAATTTTAGGGACAAGCATTCCAATGAGAGGTCACCTTTTTGGTGACAAGCCACCCTAGTACCACACCTTGTAGTATCACATTATTGCATTTCATTCCCTTGTTATTCCCTAATACATTGCCTACAATCTTTTATCTCCAACATACCACAATCCTTAGCACTCTTAAGCATGGTGAAGCAAACTTTGGTCAGGTATTGATGAGTGATGTTGGTGTTGGGCTTGCTATGGTGTTTGGTTGTTCTTTGTCAACATCTCTCAAGCTACTCCTCCAAATGTCAACAAAGAGGGGCCAATGAAACAACACCAAATTTGGGCTCTTGAGTCTTGACTACAAATTTGTCTAAGTGTCAAAGCTTGGAAAATTTTTTTAAGTGTTGGACCTATGCTCCCCACTACTAGAACTGTGTTCCATAGCATAGTTAGTGTAGTTGACATAGGTAGTCTAGATTTGCAAAATTTTTGAAAGTGTCGATTGCAGCTACAAAATTTTCTAAGGGTTGGACTACACTCTCCCTACTGGGACTATTCTCTAGAGCATAGTTAGCATAGTCTACACAACAAAAATTAGTTTTGTAGATTTTCCTAAGTGTCTATCCAAAAGCTATTAGGCTAGGTTGGGATGGAAGAAATAGTTCAACAGGTTTTCTAACTTCTGAGGCTACACTTCCTACTACACTCTAGAGCATAGTCAGTGTCATTTGCATGAGGACATCAATTTTTGCTAGATATTTCTAAGTTTCAAGGCTACACTCTCACCTCTAAGACTATACTTTAGAGTGTAGTTATTGTAGCCTACACTAGAACACATTTTTTTTGCAAAATTTGTTTAACTGTTGGACTACACTCTAGAGTGTAGTCAATGTAGTCTGCTAGAACTACCTTTAGAAGCCTCCAGAACCTAGCATTAGTCTTCATCTCAACTTCAACATTACTTTGACAAGTAAGAATAGTAATTTACATTTTTCTTGCATCCCCCATTTGCCCCTAAATTTTACCTATGCTCTACACCACTCGAGAGAGTGGAGAGCATAGTCCCAGAGTGTAGTCTTCAAAATTGCAATGTTTTGCATTGTTGTCAGGTACATTGTAGTCTGTTTAGTATTTGTACATGGTCTTGGTAGTGTATTCATGATTTGGTAGTGTCATAGGGTCCGTTGGAGCATACCAGCAAAACACCATTTGCTTTAGTGGGAATGAAGTTGGAGCTAGTATAGTCCCAACTACCCCTCTACCATATGGTGCCCAATTCATAATTTACACCAACCCTAGCCCTATAAATAACCCAACACTTCATGTTTTAGGTTGTTGGAAATTCTTACATTCAAATAGCATTTTGGCATTTGGCATCTGAGCACACTTGGCATTTTGGCTAACTTTGGGACAACACTTGGAATCATCGCACACCACCATAGCACCGTTGCACCTTGCAAACTATCGTAGCCTGCAAGACATTGTGGTAGCCAACCCGATAGGCCTAGAATTTATGAAAGATGTTAGTTTTTATAGCCTAGACACCTTGAGACTATGACTACATTACCTACTACACCTGTCTGTACACCACATACCTCCTCACCTCTTGTTTGTAGTTAACAATGCTCCCCCTATTTGGGATGATGCCACTTTCTCTCTTGCTCACACTCCATGTATTTTTAGCATTTTTCTTCACATTCTAGAATTTTACTAGCATTTTTTACTATTTTCTTGAACATATTCATGTGTTTAAACTCTCATTTTGCATTAGAAACTTCAACTACACTAACCCTAGTTGACATCATGGACATTGCAAACATCATGCAAACCCTCGACATTTGCTTTAGTGTAACACTTCGTAAGTCCTAGTTCAATCAACAAGATCGTTCTACATACCTTGCTTTCATTTCTAGTAGGCCCTCACATGAACATGAGGTTAAGCTATGCAATTGTGAACCTCTTAGTATACTGTTCCAACCTCTGATGTTTTTAGTCATCACAAGTAGTTCTGCAGAGCTGCAGGTGGCATGGTGCTTTTTCTTTTCTCCATAGCAATCGCAACAAAATAGCCATGGCTATTCCTTCCTACACATTTCACATGGCAAGCATCATGGTAGCACAAATCAAGCAACAGTGGCATCCCTCTCTTTCTCAACCTCAAGGTCTCCTCTCCTTTCTGAAGCGACTGTAGTGACTACAATTTTAGACCTATGGGGCATGTGTGATTTAGTTTTCTCTCTTCTTTTTGCTCACAACAATGCACATGGAAGCTATAGAAAAAAATAGTAGTAATGTGCATGGCTGGTAAAACACTAAGTAGTCTCTCTCTCTCTTCCTAGTAACAATGGTCAACAAGGCACGTTCTATCTACCCATAAAAGATGTGTTAGTAGGTGCCATCAACTAGCCTCTCCACTCCAATGGGACACATGAGATTTTCTCTCCCCTCTTTCGCTATTTCTCTTTTCTTTAGCAATGGTGAAGCTACAACAGGTAGCCTCCATGGATTTTTTGCCACCAACAACAGGTTGCATGGTAGGCAATGGCAAGGCATGTGGTAGTGGAACACCAAACAAATCTCTCTTTCTCCCTCTCTTGACAGCTATGAGCAATGTCAGTTACAATGAAACACCATGAAATTTGAGCTCCTAGGTCTCAAATGAAGATTTGACTAAGTGTCAAAACTTAGCAAATTTTGTTTAAGTCTTGAGAATACACTTCCACTACTAGGAGTACACCCTAAATTGTAGTCAACATAGTTGACATTGGTAGTCAAAATTTCCAAAATTTTTCTAAGTGTCAATAGCAGCTACAAATTTTTCAAAGTGTTGAGACTATGCTCCCACTACTGGGACTATGCTCCAAAGCGTAGTCAACATAGTTAACATTAGCAGTCCAAATTTGTAAAATTTTTCTAAGTGTCAACACCAGCTACAAATTTCTCTAAGTGTTGAGAGTACGCTCCCACTACTGGGACTATGCTCCAAAGTGTAGTTAGCATGGTTGACGTTGGTAGTCCAAATTTGCAAAATTTTTCTGTGTCAATAGCAGCTGCAATTCTCTCTAAGTGTCCTGACTATGCTCACCCTATTAGGACTACGCTCTAGAGTGTAGTCAGTGTAGTCAACCTTGGAATGACCAATTTACAAATTTTCCAAAGTGTCAATCCAAAGGCTGCTAAGCATGTATGGGATGGAAGAAACAGTTTGCTAGATTTCCTAACTCCTAAGCCTATGCTCCCTACTATGCTGGAAAGTGTAGTTAGCATAGTTTGCATGGGCACATCATCATTGCTAATATTTTTCAAGAATCTGGGCTATGCTCACACCTCCAGGACTACATTCTAAAGCATAGCTAGCATAGCTTGCACTAAGCACCATTTTCTAGCAAGATTTGCCTAACTCTTAGGGTTAAGCTCTAGAGCATAGTCAGTGCAGTTTACTGAAACTACCTTCAAGATTCTTCAAAACTTAGCATCAGCTTGCATCTCAACTCCAATATTCCTCTNTCCCCTAAATTGTACCTACACTAAACACGACTTGAGAGAGTGGGTGGCATAGTTGTGGAGTGTACTCTCCAAATTGCATTATTTTGCACTATTTTTAGGTACTTTGTAGTTTGTTTGGCATTCAAATTTTCAATCTTAGCAATGTAGTCATAGTCTAGCAGTTTTATAGGATCCATTAGAGCACACTAGTAGAACACCATTTTGCTTCAATGGGAACGTAGTTGGGGTGAGCATAGTCCCAACTACCCTCTACCATGTGGTGCCTGATCCATGATTCATGCTAATCCTATCAATATAAATACCCTTATTCTTCATGTATTAGGGGTTGACATTTTCATTCAACAGTTGGCATTTTGACATTGGCACCCTTGCACATGAGCACCCTTAGCATCTTGACAAACTTTAGGACACCACCAAACACCATTACATACCACTACAGCATCATTGTATACCGCCCAACACACTACTAACCACTACAACATGTAGGATGTAGACTCCACAATGGATGTTAGTTCCTCATAGCCAAACACCCTGAGATTGTGACTATGCTTGCCTACTATGCCTGTTGTACATCGCATACCTCCTAAACCTTCCTTTGTAATTGACTACACTTCCCCCATTTAGGGTGATGCTACTTTGTCTCTTGCCTACGTCTTGCATGTTTTAGCACCTTTTCTAGCATTTTAGCATTTTATTCACATTTTTTCACTATTTAAGCAAGTATTTGTGCATTTGCACTTTCTTTTTCATGTTTGACACCTTTGCTACACTCACACCCACAGACACCATGGACACTACAGACACCGTATAAACTCCCTTTAACACATTTTGTCGTAACACCTATAAGTCCTAGCTTGATCGACAAGACTGTTCTAGGCATCCCACCTCTATTCCCAGTATGCCCTCGTATGGAAGCGAGGTCAAGACTATACAACCACAGACCTCTCAGTGTTCCATTCTAATGTCCAATCTTTTCTAGCATTAGAAGGAGCGCCTTTACCATTTCCTTTCATTGCCATTCTTTGATTTTTTTTCCTTGCATGCTCTCTGCACTCTATGCAGACTAGTCCCCATCATCGGTTGACTACAACCCTAATTGACAACACTAGTGTTTACACTTAGCCAAATTTTATGTACTCAGTAGAGTGTAGCTAGCTCTAGCATAGTGAGCGTAGTTGGCTCTGAGCGTGGTCCCAGAGTTAGTCATTTTCTCAGCACATCAACACTTAGCCATTTTTCTCTATGTTTCAGACTTAGTCATTTTTTCTACATTTTTACACTTAGTCATTTTCTTTCAGCAGTTGCGTACTTAGTCATTTTCCTACATTTTATCCCTTAGCCTTTTTTTATCCATGTTTTGTATAAGTAGCCCTTTTGCATTTTCCTTTGCACCATGAACCCTGCATAGCCTTTGACCTCCACTTTGATCATGATGGTTGTCCAACCCATTTAGTAGGGGATTTTGATTGATCTCCCTAGGATTAGGGGTCCTATCCTAGCATAGAGGTAGTCTCTTAGGTAGTGCAACTTGTCCCCTGAGGTCATGATGCTCAACGATGAGTAATATAACTTCATTTGCACAAAACTCTAGGCAAGTTTGCCTTTAGACCACCAAGAAATGGATGCCAAACATAGTTATGAGGACATGTATCATAATGGAAGGGAATGATTCCCTTCTAATTTTAACTTTATATTATTCACCAAAGACTACTGGTGGATGCTAGATAATCTCATCTGAAACATGGCCTAGGAGGTAGGGATCGACTATGAGAAGACCCTGCAAGAGAATATGGATGAGTTTGAAGCTCAATCTAAGCATGAAAACTCATTCCCAATCTCATTCTAGCTAACAATGTCCACTTTCTTGCCTTCATTCCCTCACCAATATATCTTCCAGGAGACAGCCATCAACTAGGTGTCATTGCCTAGGTCCACACCTATGACGGCAATCCATCAAATGCAGGAAATGCACCAAGGAAGTTCACCTCCCTTTAGCTTACCTTTCAACTTATGTTTTGTCATCCCTTCTTAACCTATGCAACTCCCATTGCCTATGCAGCTTGGTCAGCTTGTTCAACCTTTTTAGGTCATCTAGCCTTCCATAGTAGTAACCATTGTGCCTACACAACCCTATGTGCACACCATGCATGTTTCACCCCTACTATCTACAACTCAAGCATCATTCATTCCACTACCTTTTGTATCTTAGCTATATATGTGTTAGGCATTGTTTTTTCCACCTCTCATGATAGCACCCTTCGTGATAGCCCAACCCATAAACATGTGGTCGGGACAAGGTGTTGTGTCCATGGCACAACCCATGCAACAAGCATCGCATGTGTTCACATAACCAAGAGCCAAGTCATGGGCCACCCAACAACCATAGTGGGTAGCACAACCCACGTAGCTTGCCATTGCAACCACACCTAGCCTAGACTAAGCATTCCAGCTAATCCAAAGCCTAACTGAAAAGGTCAAGTAGCTCAAGACCACCTTCTCTGACACTATCCATGTGATGGATTTCTATTAGGATGATCTAATCAATCCTATAGTCCCACCACAGGCACTACCTATTGAGGTCCTAATACCCCAATTTACCAAATGCAACAGTAAAGGGGACCTCAACACCCATCTAATGACCATCTAGTTAGAATGCCTCCTACTATAGGCATGCCCAAATGCCATCATTCACATTTTTGCCATGTCCCTGATTAGCAAGGCACTAGATTGGTACCATGCACTTCCTAGGGCCTCCATCACCTCTTTGGAGGAATTTCTTACCAAATTCATCACTCACTTCAAGTACAACTTGAAGCTTGAGGTGACCCTAGACCAGCTGATGCAAGTTAAGTAGGGCTACTTAGAGCTCGTGCCAAAATTCATCCAGCGATGGAGCGCATCACTTAATGAAATCTACAAGCCAATTGTGAAAACACACCTATTGGCCATCTTCAAAGGCATAATGAATGACTTCATCAAGTCAAAACTATACTACCTTGCCTAACAATCCCTAAGGCAAGTGTTTGCTCAAACCAAGAGCATTCAAGATGTGATGGAGGCCAACAAGGATCCAACCTATGTGGCTGAAACACCGTGAAAATTGTGAGTCGGCCTAAGGCGAAGATTCACGATTCAGGCAAGAGTACATGTTAGAATTCCAGAAGGGAGAACAAGGCAGAGTAAAACAAAGAGGCGCGCAACATCAAGTCTTCGATTTCCTTTGCAGATTTCCAATCTTACTATGTTTGTTTTCTGTCTTTACGCTATATTACGCGACACAGCGTAATGACGCTTAGCGTAGTTCTGCTTAACATAGTCTGATGTTGGAAGGTGGATTACTCCAGCAAATTTGGTGAAACTTAAAGCCTAAGCAGCGTAATATGCGACTTCTCATATATTCTGCTAAGTCTTTTGCCCAAGGCTGGATTTACACTCTGTTATGCAAGGTAGCGTAATGAGCTTCGAAAAGGTCAAAGAGAGTCCAGAGGAACCACAACAAATCAACTCTTTTCTCTTTTTTGTGCAGGTTGATCACCTTATGCTCGTTACGCAACACAACGTATGTCAGCGTAAGTCATCATCAAGTTAATCATTGCTTACGCTTCACTACGCTTCGCGGCGTAAAAGAGCGTAAAACAGCTTGAATCCATTGTTTTCATGCTTTGTTATGCTCTTGCACACAACGTAATGTGTATGAGCGTAATGTAGCCTAAAATTAGCTGAGACATGCCCGACGCACATTTGTTATTCATACGCATAATACGCAGATGGGCGTATTGTGCGTAATCATGAATTTCAACACAAAGATGGTCAGATCAACGATGTTTTGAAAGGTTTGAAACATGTGTCATCACGGCCATGCCTTCTCCACATGTTGTCAAACTTATAAATACTTCAGTTGACACAAACACAAAAAATGGGGACAACACAGAGAGACAGAGAGAGCAGCATTTTGGCAATTTCTTGGCAGCACTATCTTTTAACAAAGACAGGAGACATTTTTCTTGAACATTGGCAGCAGGAGCGATTGGTCCTTTGGCGAAGTCACAACTCTCTCCATCGGCGATCATTGGCAATTCTAAGCAGAGACTACTCAAGGTGAAAGGAGTAGATCAGAGATTGAAAGATCATTTGGCGTGGCTTGCGAGTTCTATTGATCAGAAGCAGTTGATCGATAGATGTCAAAACTTGACCTTCCTTTCATCCCATCTCTGGCCTACGAGGTAGATCGGATTCCATTCTATACCTCTACTTGGACAGTTTTCTTGTTATTTTGTGTCTATTTCACACAAGATAATCGGGGTCTCCCCAGTGTAACTTGATATATAAAATACTCATTTTGTCGGGTCAAAGCATAGATCTTGACATCACGCGTTTCTCTCGTTTCTGATTCCTTTTGTCGTGTTAACGTCGTCATTATTACCATTTATCTACATCATTTTTCTCTCATTTCGCGGCACATCGAATCAAATCTTTCCACAAAATATTCATAATCTCCATCAATTTACTGATTTAGTAAGTCCCTGTCTGATCAACAAGACCGTTCAGGGCACTGCGGATTCGTTTTCTCCAACACAGCCCTCGCATGGATCTGTGGTTAAGACTATGTATACGGATTTTGTTTGGTATTCCAGCTGTCAACATTTTCCGTCGTTACAGTGGCCTACAAATATTTACATGCAAAGAAAGAGAAAGACAAGGACAAAGGTAAGCAAGCAACCACAACTGTTGCAATGGTGGCCAATGAGGCTAAGCCTACCAATATCAAAACAACGACCAAGGAACCCAAGGCTCTGACAAATAACAACAATGTAGTTGGTCCTAGCATAGTGATAAACAACAAGTTCACATTGTCAGTGGCCATGACATTAGCTACCACGAGGCTTAACTTTGAGCGCAAGGATCGCCCAAAGTACACATTGTTGCTCTTCAAATAATCAAAGTTGTTGGACCAATTGCTTCATGTTGGACATATCCAATACAAGTAAATGTTTGGGGATGCTCGCAAGTCACATGATTGATACTGCAAGCTCCTCAAAAATCCTTAAGTTGCACCATGTAACAAGCCTTCATTCCCTATGAATTTTAGATTGGACCAATTTTTCCAATATCACCAACTGCAAGGTCATGACATAGACTTTTGCATGGCTTTACAGGATGACATCCAATGCATGATTGAAAAAGGTGAGTTGGTCCTTGACTCTACCAACCTAGTGCACTCCTAGAACTAGTTAATGGGGGTTCACAAGAACCCTCTTAACATAAGAAATGCAGGGTACATCATCAAGGTCATTAGTGTTGATGATGATGCAGAACCAACATGGGAGCCATTCATGGTTCATGTGCCCTTGAGTAAAACTGCAGCCTCCTCGACACCAACTAGCTCAAGAACCCATTTTTCGTTAGAGCACCACCTCAGATGCCCATAACACCCTTTGTGATCAGGGCCCTGCAACATGTTGTAGCTACAATAGCTCAAACACCCTTCATTGTAAGGGTGCTATAATGTGTGGGCTTCCTGCCTGTTGGAAGTTTGGTGGTGGATGATGCATCAACACCTACTCACCCAAGACCTCATCGTACAAGTGACTTCAACAAACAAATGAGATGGCAAACCAAGAGGCCTAACAAGCACCTCACTGATCAAATGCCTAGGCAACACTAGGAGCAAAGGGCATTAGGCTTGTTAAAGCTTGTCCCTTTGTCTTCCATCCCAATGGCCCAACCAACCGAAGAGGCCATAGCAGTAAACAACCAACACCAGAGCATTGAGGCTCCCACAACTAGTAACCAACAATGGAGCACTAAGGCTACAAAGCAAATAAGGCAAGCAAGGTCCAAATCCCCTCCATGTGAGATCTGTCTCTTGGGCCATATGGAAGAGATGGAGGCCACCAACAACAAACCGGAAAACACACATTGGCATAGGACAAGTAGGCTTTGAAACAAAAAAATATAATGTTAAGCCTATATGACTTGGTAATGACCCCCTCCACCCATCGTGAAGTGTTAGTGCACATGTTAACCTCCACTCCAATCATGGAGGACATCCTAGTGAATGAACAATCCATTCACGTTATGATGTTGCCTCCTCCCTCATGGGAATTGAGTTCAACACCCCTAGCATTTCACGATGAGGTGATCAAGGTGGACCCTAAGAAGGGTCAAGTCATTACCACACCAATGTTCATCACTATCCACGTGGGACAATGTAGAATCTGCATGTTGCACATTGATGTTGAGGCAGCAACCAATGTCATTCCATACATGGTCATTGACAAGATTAGTCTTGTTGACCAGAAAAAGTCAATAAAGAAAACATGCTTGAAGTCCTTCAATGGATCATGTGTTGTCATAAGGGAAATTTTCATAATAGCCTTTGTGGCAAGGAAGCAATTCCCCATCATCATTAAATTCATAGTAGTTGAGGAGATGCTAGGTTTCAACCTGATCTTGGTTAGGCCCTAGTTAGCCTAGCTATGAGTCATCTTCTCCCCAATCCATTAGGAAATCCACCTTCTATATGAAGGTGGGGAGGTTACCATACATGGTAACAATGTAGCCCCTCTGACTGTCAGCAACATTGACACTGAAAAGCGGTCAAAGGTGGAGTTCTCTGATGACACACTTCCCATGGAGGATGAGGTGAAAAATGCAAAGCAAACCAACCCAAAGAGCCAATAGAAGCCCTTGAACCTTAGGAATATGCTTTGTGGGTAGAATTGCCCTTTGAGATAGTTGACAAAGGTTAGGGCAAGTACCAAATTGTACCTTCTAGGCCCTAGGCACCTCCTAACCCACACTAGATTAGAAAACAACTATGCAACTAAGGTATTCCCTTGGTCCAATAGGCACTTGGTCCCTGCCTTCTTGCCCCACGTCTACACGTTTTGCATTTTTGCATTTTCTTTGAATTTTTACATTAACTTGGTTGCCTACATTTTTGCATTGTTTTCTTCTCTATGCATCTATTTCCTTAGTTTGTGCATTTTCTCTAAGTTCACATTTCATTACTATTTAGCAGTTAGTTTACACATAAAAACTTTAAAATCTATAAACATCATAAAATGCAAAATTTATAAAAACATCCAACCTATCATGACCTTAAACTACTACCTAGCCCACCATGGCCTAAAATTGGCAATCAAATCTTTCTTTAACACATGGCCTGGAATGGCCCAAAACTATCAGGCATGGCTACAATGGCCTAAAACTAGCATTGCATGGCCCACCACAATCCAAAACTGGCAAACTTTTCTTATCACCACATGGCCTGAAATGGCCTCAAACTATCATTGGAACCTAGAATGGCCTAAAATTAGCAAACTTTTATTTACACACATGGCCCGAAATGGCCCAAAACTAGCAATTGCCATAGCCCAATCGCATCAACTCATCGCAACATTTAACATTAGACATAACAAATAAATATGGAAAACTTCTCATCATATACTTCACGTAGAAAAAATCCACCACATCTCATGAGAAATAGTACATGTCATCTGCACTACATAGCAAAATACACAAAAATTCAAAAATGCCTAATGGAAGGGCTACATCAATATCTGCTTAATTAGTAGTGCTAGGTGGGGGTGGAGGCTCCTCTTCTTCCATCATGTCGTTGGGGCCTATAGTATCGTCTGGTGCCTATCAACAACAATAATGTCAAAACAAAAAATCATACGTAAGTGTACAATATACAATTAATAGAAAAAGGCATAAAAACATAAACAAACTAACCTAAGAAGGTCCCACATTGATCTTGTCTAGAGGTATGCTATCAAGACCCTCCTCCAAGCATTAGAGGATTTCAACCTTTGATAGCTGCATCCAGTCCTCTTAGCCGATGTCAACACCTGCAAGTGTCTTGTCTTCATCCATGGCAGTCCATGTAGGCAATTGCATCGAAAAAGTGCTAGATGAATTCTTCCCTAAAGGCATGGCAATCTCCTACCTAGGAGAACCACTTACCACTGTGTGGTGAGTGAATATCTCAAAAGCCCAACTCCTGCCAATTACCTCAATGAACAACTCAAGGCGATGAGCTTTGACAAACTCTTCTTTGAGTTGCTATAGATATGCATCTCCCCCACACTTGTAGTGGTCCTTGTGGTCCTTCTATGTGTGCCCCGACTTGCACACCTTAGCATTGAAGATTTTCCACTCCTTGCCCTTTTGAGCAAGTAGATCTATCTATAGCCTCTGCTCAATGATCTTCCAGGTAGTCTCATTCTTACCCTAGATTGATCACCAATACTTGGCATAATCAATCTTTGTGGTTTACTAGGTACTATCTCCCCATGCCAAAGCTAACACAAATCCATATCAGGATTGGATGTCCTTGATCTTCATGTTCTAGCTTGCCATAGTCTCCTAAAGTTCATGCATGGACTTCCATAGGTGCTCATTCGAGCACCTATAGGTCCATAATGCCTTTGCATTGGAAAGCATGCCCTTACTAGCTACCTCATATACACAACGAGGCACTTGCTCCACTTTAGGAGGGCTTTTAGGGATGGCATCCACCTTAGCCACCTGGTTCAGATCCTAGCGGGGCTTAGAACTTATTGACATACAACAAGAAAAACAGCATTAGCCATAGACTAAGCACAAAATTGGTAAAGAAACCTAAACAAAAAAATAACAACATGCATACCAAGCTTGGGATCCACCTACTCTATGTATTCTAGCATGTCTTCGATAATGTTTTCCATGAAGGCAAACTTGTCTGAAGTCTCTACCCATGACTCCAAGTGTTAGGTAGGTGAAAGTGGTGGACCACAAATAGGTGCATCTACAACTACATAACAATAATACTTTTCAACAACTAAGTAGCCAAAGATGCAAGAGCAAGAGATTGAAATAGATGGCAACTTAAAGTGCTTACCAAGCAAGCCCTCAAGCATGAGTGTGAGTGGGATCTCCTAGCTATACACTATCAAAGAGCTAGAAAAATCACCCTCGTTAGGGTGGAATAGCCCCTTTGCATTAAAATGCTAGAAGGCCTCCATGGCCTCATGTAACTCCTCTTGGTGTGCCTCCTCCTCCTTAGCTAGAGGAGGGGCCATCTTTACCGCTATTGCTACTACTGCTTCAGTAGTCCTCTTTCCTAACTCATAAACATAGCATAATAGCATTAGCATAAAATAGCAAGAAAACATAAAAATCATAAACATAAAGAGCTTAAAAACAAATGCATATACACATGAACTAACTTGTAACATATGCGCACCAAGTAGGTATCTTTAGGTGGATTTTCTTGATGCCCACCTATCCAACTGCAAGGGCAACCTCCTCTGCCAAGTGTGGCTTTTGCAATGTAACAATTGGCCTTATTTTCATCTCCAATAATGATTAGGGTACACTCACTTGCACTATCATGGGAATAATGTGACTGTGACCTACCTAGATGAGCTTTGGTTGTAATTGAGTATGACTCATCAATCCCCTCTAGGGGGTGCTGCATGCGAATGGTTGTGAGCAAGTGTTTAACCCAAGGTTTGGATAGCTACTTGCAATCCTGCACTACCCACTACCTACTATCTTGACCTAGTAGGAACTCTATAAACCTTTGTATATATGTTGCGAAGAACATGAAGTGCACATGAGACCTCATTGGAGGTTGTAGCGATGTCTAGTGATCTCTACTTGAAATCCAATAGTCAGAAAGGAGGCCTAGTTGAACCATGTGCTCTCCTCCAATACCTCCCTCATCACTTGCACTTGCTCTACCCCAAGGACTTTTCCTTGGGAGAGAAATTTTGAAAAAGCATGGGCATGAAAAAGAGGGTAAAGCTCCTAGACCTCAAGCACCCACATGTCTTTAACCATGATGCCTTTATGAGATCGAGTGATTCCTAGCGACTTCTCAATCTCTCCTTTGTAGTTCACCTTTCTATTGGCCTTGTCAATGACCAATGGGCCTTCAAAGGAGAAGCTAAAGAGGTTAGAAAAGAAGGCATCACTAAGGTCTAGGACTACGTGGGTGACAAAGCAGCAGGTGTCACTGCTAAAGGAGTCAATAATGATAACCATCTTGGCCACTGGAATGCTTGGGATAAGATCCAAGAAAAGGTTCATCAACCCAGCATGTGTGAGCTGATTGGTCAACACCTCTAAGGCCTGATGGCATAACCAATATTGTGTTCCCTTCACATCACCATATTTCATTATCAGGGTGGCCTTATTGCAGCCTGTGGTGACCACTATCACCTCTCCCGAAGCAACTGCAACTGTAACATAGGAAAACTTAACATTAGCATTATGCAAGGGAAAATCAATGAGTGCATGTGAGCAAGCTTAAAATTCAAACAACAAATGCTTACACAGAAAAAATGATGTGCACGATGGAGGTGGTGGTGCAACCAGCTCCTCATAGTTGGGCACACCACTAGCCTAGCCCTCATCCAGTTAAACATAGGCCTTACACCACTCAAACACCTTTGGATACCAAGTGGATTATTTCTTCAAATCCTCTCCCACCTACTCAAGTATGACCTCCCAAAAGTTTAGACTATATGAGAATAGCTCTAGGCTAGTATGTGTTAAGGCAAGAGCCTGTAACTCATCATGGAGCCCCTGATCATCAACTTTGAATTTTTCATTAGGCATGAGCACTTGGTGGTTAGCAAATTTAGCATGGTCAATAGCAAGAAACATAACAAAAATTCATAGAAGCACTTATCCTCCAGCATAGTATACCATTCCAAGTCGGTTCTAGAACATTGTATGCATGTGTAGAGCAATGAAAAGGTGTTGCTCCTACTATAACAGGAAAACTCTAGCATCCTCGAGATCTTAGATAAGGGATGAGTGCCCCTTGGGCCTCATCTTGAACTACCTACTCTATCATCATTGACCGTAGGCTCATCAAATATGAATCGTAATATGTCCCAGCTAGCCCTGGATAGCAATGTCTTGGTGATGGTAACTACAGCCTCTATGGCTATGTGTGTCCACATGATCACACTAAATTGTTGTAGCAGGAAGGCTAGGAACTTGAAAGCCCCAAGATAAAACCATATCACTTGATGTCCCAACTTCATATCTGGTGTAGGCATGTTGGGCATGGGCTTGCTCATGCAACAAAGAATGCCAATGAGCTCCACAATGATCAAGAAAGGCTTTAGCAACATCCTGCGATTGTGCAAACAAATGAACATAGCGTTAGTATACATTAGATGCATTTTGGCAAAAAACACATTAATTTACACTTAGCGAAATTTAGCATGATGTAGCATAACTTAGAAGAAATATATCCTAGGGCCCCTGGGCCCCACAGGTATAGGACGTTAACATATACATTTAATGTGTGTGGTACTCATTGGCATTAGCATAGCATTAGCATTTTGTTTCATGTGTGTGCATGTCTCACATTATCTCGGTTTTCATGTTCTGGGAGTTTGACATTATTTTGGTTTGCAAGATTGGCATTATTGCAATTTTAAGCATTGTTGACAATTTTACATTGAACAAATTCTTTTAATTTTTTCTAACTCTGGGTAGCATAGTCCAGAGTAGTCGCAAAAAATTCTAACTCTAGGCTACCTTAGGGAACGTAGCCCAAGCATGCAAAAAAATTTCTAACAGTTGACTATGCTCCGTGGGGAGCATAGCCCTCAAAAACTTGGGAAAAAATCTTTCTGGCTATGCTCCTAGGGAGTCTAGCTATGCTCCCAGGGAGTGTAGCCCCCCCCCCCCCCCCCCCCCCCCCAACAACTCAATGCAAAAATAAATATTTTTATTGTTGACTACGCTCCCAGGAAGCGTAGCCCCAAAACAGTTTTCCACCATTATTTAGCATCATCCCTCATGCATGATGCACCTCCTACCACCATGGCTATGGCCTTAGTAGCCATGCCATTAAGCCACCAGGCCTTCTCCATGGCATTACATCAACCGATGCTTTGTTGTAGCCTCACTGCATGTCCTGCCTTGCAGGTGATGGTAGCTACCTAACCCTCATCCCTACCTTGCATAGGGGACAAAAAAATAAAAAATGGCAGGGATCCCCTACTGCACTCTTGACCCCATCAGTGGTGGCCCTATGGCCCTAGCCAAATCCTCACTCCTATTTTGCACAGCTTGAAAAAACAAAATAAATAAATAAATAATCATAATAATTTTTCTTCCCTCACTACACTACACAAATCCACTACCTCTCTTTCCCTATAGACACATGAGCCACTGCAACTACTGTAAAATGTACCCTTGCCCCACTCTATTGTCATTAAACCCTCCCTTGGTGGCCACATTAGCCACCACAGTGACTACAACTACCGTAATGCAAACCCTCACCCTTGAACCAAAATGAAACCTTGACCGCCATTCACTCATCAAACCCCCTACCCTGTGTATGTTGCTAGACAAAAATAAAAAAAAATTTGAGGCTTGCAACCTTCCTTTTTTTCTTTCATGGTTGCAATTACAACTAAGCCCACATGCATCACCCACCCATCAAAACCCTCAGAAAATAAGAAAATAGAAAAAAAAAAGAGCAAAACCCTCCCAGCAAGTATGCCTTCTCTCATGGTTATGATAGGCCCAAATAGCCATAGCAATAGCAACCTCTACCAAGGTAGGGTGCCACTTCCAAAACCCAACCTCAACATCTAAGTGCAAGAAATGTAGAAAAAAATGAAAAAAGGAGGTGGGCATAGTCACGGGTACCTAGTAATCAGCGGTGCCTTGCACTTCTCCACATGTGCTTGCAAGAGGTGCTCTAGGACTCACTCTTGGTCATCCATGTTGGCTAGGCCCATGTGCTGACATCCACTTTAGTGTGACATGTTGGTGACTATGCTCTTGCAACTATGCTATGCTCTAGAAAATTTATTTTTATCTTTAACAATGACAAAATTCACCAATGGTAAAATGCACTTATATATCCCTAGGGACCACTTAAATTTTTACCTACCCATTACTACGCTCAACAGTGTCAAGCATAGCCAGGTATGAGCGTAGTTACCAGAGATAGAAAAATTTTTAATTTTTCTGGTTATCTCTAGACTTAGAAAAATCTTAAATTTTTCTTGTTTCCCAATGAGCACCCTAACTAATTTTGCTTTCTTGATGCATCTAACCTCATTCCAATGATGCATTTATTGCATCAAACTGTCTACTATGATGTTAAACTGGCATTTCACCCATCCGCTATGATGTTAAACTAGCATTTCAACCATCTACTATGACATTAAACTAGCATTTTATCCATCTGCTATGACATTAAACTAGCATTTCACAATCCACTAAAACCTTAAACTAGCACATCACAGTTTGCTAAGATGTTAACCTAGCAATCCCATGGCCTGTCGAGGCCTAAAACTGGCCCACACATCCTTTGCTTTTGCAATCGCATTTACAAACTTAAGCAAAATTTTATCACATTGTTTTCTTTAACTATGCATATTTCTCTCATTAACATAGATGCATCTTGACATTTTTCTAGTTGTCTTTGTAGGATTATTGCAAGGTTCACAACATGTCTACATATAAGTATCTTCATTTAACACTAGTCCTCACTGGGCCACATGATGATCTTATGGGATGTATTGATCCACAGTGACTAGACCTTGAGCCCATAGCCTACAATGAATATATAACATTTGTAGAAGCACCACTAAATTAGTTGGACCATCTAGTTAGGGCTCTAGATCTAGAGGTAGGTGATGTCACTAAGGATCCACTTGTTGAAGTCCTTGTAGCAACACTTAGTGGAAAGGCTAAAACACTGAAACTTAGTTATTTTTTGGAACCTCAACATGACCAAAACATCGCAAAATTTCTTAACATTAATATCAAGGCATTCACATGATCTCATGAAGACATGCTAGGCCTATATCCTCACATAGTGCAACACAATATAATCCTAAATCTCGGCATGAAACCAGTCAAGCAGAAAGCCTGCAAGGTTAGGCCTGAGGTGGCATTGGCAGTCCACGATGAAATCAATAAGCTCTACAAAGCTAGTTTCATCTAGGTGGATAACTATGCTGACTAGGTCTCCAGCATCATTAGTATCCTTATGAAAAATCAAAGTATACTTATTTACATAGACTGTTGGGACCTCAACAAGGCTATCATTAAAGATGATTTCCTATTGCCTAGTATTGACCAATTGGTTGATACTATAGTTGGTCATGCCTTGTTGTCCTTTATGGACAAGTTCTCGAGGTATAACTAGATTCAGATCAACCCAGATTTATGACCCCTTGGGATACTTTTTGCTACACCATGATGCCCTTTGAACTTAAGAATGCAAGAGTGACTTATCAACGAGCTATGATGTACATCTTTAGTGATTACCTATTAGGTTTGATCAATGATTATGTGGATGATATAGTAGTTAAATCCAAGACATCACAAAATGATGCAGATGATTTAGATCTTGTGCTCAAACATTATTTAAAGCATGAGCTTAGGCTAAATCTTGAGAATTGTGTCTTTGGCATCAAGATAGGCCACATGATAGGTTTCATAATATCTGAAGTAAGCATACATGTAGACCCCAATAAGGTTAAGGCCATTATCAACTTAGCATCACTAGCTAACCTTAAGGAGCTATAAGGATTACAAGGTAGATTGCAATTCATATGATGGTTTATCACATAGTTGACCAACAAGTTGCAGCCAATGCAACACCTGCTTAAAAAGGGAGTCTACTTTGAGTGGATGGCTTAATGCCAAGAGGCATTTGACAACATTAAATAGGAGCTAACTTAACTCCCAACAGTCTACCCTCCATAAGGAGATAAACCATTTTACATCTACCTTGCTACCTTAGATGTGTTCATTGCTTCTCTACTTTTCCAAAAGCAAGATGATGGTACCAAGGTCCCCATATACTACCTAAGCCATGCATTAGTAGCCTACAAAGCAAAGTACAATAATGTGAAAAAGACTTGCCTCAACTTGGTCTTTGCACTTAAGAAGTGGAGGCATTATCATTTTTGTAGTCAAGTAAAAATCATCTACAATAGAAATATACTCTAAGAAATTACAATGAATATTTACGAGAGTAGTCACATTGCACATTGGAAACCAATAACCATAGATTTTTACCTTCATTACATTGTGCAAGCATCAACAAAAGGTCAAGCAATATCTGCACAACTTATAGCTTCCCTAGTCGATGACCAAGCAATGATAGATCCAAAATTTTTAAATGAGCATGTCACTAGCATAAGACAAGTGCCTAACAACTTTAAGGTACTTTTGCACTTTGACAGTGCTTCAACCTCTCAAGGGGATAGTGCCATTACCATAATCATGTTTCCCTTTTGGGAGATCTAACCCTTCGCATATCATTTTGCATTCCCATGCACTAATAATGTGGTGGAGTATGAGGGTCTCCTCTAAGGCATCTTAGTAGCTCAAGACCTAGGAATATAAAACCTAACAATTTCAAGAGACTCACAATTGATTGTTAACTAAGTTATAGATGCTTATGCTTGCAAAGCCCAACACTTGAAGCCTTATTGTGACTTGGCAAAGCACTTGCTCAAGCAATTTGCAACTACTGATATTCAGCATATCCCCTACAACAAAAATGCCATTGCTGATGCATTAGCTACATTAGCCTTAAGCATTGCATCTAAACTATTCCATGCATTGCCCATCATGGTGGAAGATTGCACTGTGCCTATCATGCAAACAACTGACATTGCATCCATAACCATAGTAAGTACAACCCATGCAGTAGAGTGGTACAAGGACATTAAATTGTACCTTCTATAGGGTGAACCTCTATAGCATATAACCATTGCTCAAAAAGATGTAGTGCAAAAATGATTGCAGCAATACATCATCATAGGTGATAGCACCTTGTGCCACTGATTCTACGATGGCATACTATTAACATGAATTGACAATAGTGAAGTGCAAATGATTGTCGAACAAGTCCATGATGAACTCTATAGAGGCCACATAGCACCCAGGGCAATGGTGACAAAAATCAAACTCTTAGGATACTATTGGCCTTAGATGAAGCATGATTGCATCTCCAAGGTCAAGACATGTGACACATGTCAACAACATGTTAAACTAATGCACATGCCACCTACTAAACTCCATATAACATAGATCATGTGGCCATTCCAACATTGAGGGTTGGACATGATAGGACCAATAATGCCTACATCCTCCACAAGGCATAGCTTCATCATAACCATCACTGAGTATTTTATGAAGTGGATTGAAGCTATTCCCCTTAGGAGGATCACATCTCAACAAGTTTTCAAATTCATACTCGATAATATAGTGTCTCATTTTGGTTTACCCATGACCATTGTCACAAACAATGGGCCACAGTTTAGCAATGTTAATACTAATGAATTTTACAAGAACCTTGGAATAAAAGATTCCTTTTTATTGCCCTACTCCTTATAAGAAAATGGCCAAGTGGGCAAGGTCATCATCAATCTTCTAAAGAAGATTCTTCACAGCAACAAACGACAATGGCACAAGCAGCTAATCTATGCACTTTGGACCTACCACACAACACGAAGAATTGCAACAGGTAAGATGTCATATAGTTTGGCTTATGGATCTAGAGCCATCTTGCCTGAATTGTAGGTCCCATTGCTCCATGTAATCCTCTCAAGCTTCATCGATGAGGCTCAAAATGATGAGTTAATGGCCATGGACCTTGGCTTGATAGAGGAAGAGTGCATGTAGATGCTTGGTAAAATTGAGTGGTACCAACAAATGCAATGGCAAAAGCATCGTCAAAATTAGCACCAACGCCCAATTAATGAGGGGGACTTAGTCCTCAAGGCCATTCATGAACCTATGAACAAATTCTTAGCCAACTAGAAAGGGCCTTTCTTGGTCATCAAGGCTTATGGCAATGGAGTATTCAAGCTTGCTGACCATGATGGTAATGAATTTGCCAATCCAGTAAAGCACTCATACCTGAAGCCATACTACACCTAGTATGTAATGCACATCAATGACAAAGCAAGGTAAGCAATAGTCT
>MNCI01009975.1:14366-25002 GCA_015680685.1 Gnetum montanum | reverse complement strand
ACACATACAAGCAAGCCTAGGAAGACAACGAACGATTAACCCCAAGTGTTTCTTGTGGCGTTAAGGCATTTAGTCTGCGGAGTTCGACCGGATCGCGCGTGTACGCTCGTATTCATATGGTGGAGTGTAGGGGTACCTCACCACTCATCAATTGAGGTACGTGTGTGGGGTTCTAATGAAGAACCTTATCTCCTAGTTGAAGTTTGAATTTTCTAATTCTAAGATCATGGCATTTTTTGTTAAATGTCTTTTGTAACTTGTTAAATGATAGGGACACTAATCAATTTTTTTCTAGCAAGTTGAGACTCATTAAGTCTTTCTTTTTATGTTAGACTTAAGTCAAGGTCAAGGTCACATGTTGTTAAAAGTGTACAGAGCTTGGATTGAATAGGAAGTGTTGGTAATTTTTCATACACCACCTCATAGGGAGAATAGCCTATAGGAAGTTTCCATGTTGAGTGGTAGGCCCAAAGGGCATCGTTGAGTTTTGTTCTCTAATCATTCCTATATTTGCTAATAGTTCTCATTAGAATCTTTGTGATTTCCTTATTTGTAACCTCAACTTGACCATGGGCTTGGGGTTGTTAGGGTGTTGTGAGTTTATGTTCAACCCCCAAGCGTTGCATAAGCTTCCAAAAAGTAGTTCTTGTAAAGTGAGTTCCATTATCAGAAATTAATGCATGTGGCACACAAAACCTATTTACAACATTTTGTTGTACAAACCGAGTAGCAGTAGAAGATGTACAATCAGTGTTGGTTGCTGATTCTACTCATTTTGTACAATATTCAATAGTGACCATGATGTAAGCCCCTTTATTAGAAAATAGATCAAATAGTGGGCATTCATCCTCTTTGTTGTCCCATCGCAACTAAGACAAGTGATCAACGACCACATTCTCAATGCCCTTTCAATCTACCATCGTAAGATCGAATTCCTGTAAGATCACTAGCCACTTTATGACATGAGGGATCACCATTGTCTTATTCATTAAGAAGAAAATGGCACTAAGGCCTATGTGCATAAACACTTTGTCTCTAAGCACATAGTGCCTAAACTTCTCTAAAGCAAACAAAACTACCATCAATTCTTTTTCTCTAGTGGTGTAGTTCAATTATGCACCCACAATGCTTTTGCTAGCACAATGGATGTAATATGGATGTTTCTTATCATCCATCTATGTAAGCACAGCTCCCAAAGCATAAGTTGATGAATCCATCATAACATGAAATGATCTAAACCAGCTGAGTGCTTGTAGAATTGAAGTTTCTACAAGTTTCTCTTTCAATTTTTGGAATGATTTTTCACATTCTATGGTCTAAACAAATGGAGAATCTTTCCTTGTCAACTCCACCAATGGTTTTGTGCTCTTAAGGAAATTCTCTATGAATCGCTAGTAGTAGCCAATGTGTCCAAGTAATGACTAAACATCTTTGATGCTCTTTGGCTGGTGGGTAATTCCTTAGATGATCATTATTTTATCAAGGTCTATCTTAATTCTTTCTTGTGATATTTTGTGTCCTAACACAATGCCTTCCTGGACCATCAGATGACTCTTTTGCCAATTGAGCTATAAATTAGTTTCAACACATCATTTTGGTACTTGCTTAAAGTAGTCCAAGGCTTGCTCAAATGTAGCTCCATAGGTGGATAAGTCATCCATGATGACTTCCACGCCACTACTAATTTGCTGTTGAAAAATTCTTAGGACCAATTGTTGGAAGGTAGTAAGAGCATTACATAGACCAAATGGCACCTTGTGATATGCAAAAGTCCCCTAGGGACTTGTGAATGTTGTCTTGGCATGGTCCTTTGACATGAATTGGATTTGGTTATTGCCACTATAACATCTAGAAAACTAAGTAGTAATGCCCAAATATTGTGTCTAACACTTGATCAACAAATGGTAATAGAAAATGGTCCTTGAATGTTGTCATATTCAATAGCCAAAAATCAATGCAAACCCATCTTTTGCCATCTTTTTTTAGCACAATCATGAGTGGACTAACCCACTCACTATCCACAATGGGATAAATGAACCTCACCTTGAGGATTTTTTTGATTTCCTCCTTGACAACCTGCTTCAGTTTAGGGTTTAATCGTCTTTGTGGCTACCTCTTTGGCTTTACGATTAGGTTGTTGTAGATGTGATGCTGGCATATCCTAGGATCAATCCTTGTGAGTTTAGGATATGATTAAGCAAAGGCTGATAACAATTTTTCAATCATGTTTAATAGCATATATTTCTATTCTGGAGCAATATTTTCATTAATTATGATTGAGTTCTCATTTTTTAAGAACACATATCCCATGTCAGCTAGTAGCATTTTTAGTTCAAGGGGCTCTTGCTCAAAAGTTTTTGGAATTTCCAACTCTTCCTACTAGGTATCATCATTTGCATCATTAGAGAGTTGGTGATGAACTTGCTCTAGTTCATCCATGCTTACCACATATGTGCATGTCAAGCTCTCAATTGGTTGCATGCAAAGTGTGTTGCTTTCAATATCAATGGTCAGCAACTGGGTGTCCTCTTGTTTTGTGACTACTGCGTACAAACACCTTTAAATGTTAACATCTAGTGCACATTGCTTGCATGTAGAGATGGATGTTTGTTTCACTGCCCAGAGTTTTTGCACACAATTACACCCTATATCGCTATACATGATGCATTAAACTTACTTCTTCTTAATCTTCCCGAATGCATTTTCTTTAAATATTTCCAAAGAAAGATCTCTTATGTCTATTTTTACATCAATGGTGCTTAGCCATGCCCTTCCCATGATGATTGGGAAGTCCCCTTTTGCAATTCTCCACCTTGATTACTAGGAAATCAATAGGATAAAACCACTCATAGATAGTGATCACAATGTCTTCTACCAATTCAAATGGAATAGTGATGGACTAGTATGTCAATTCTAGTTTGATATTGCTCTTCTTGAGAGAAGGTAGGTTCCATGTAGTATACATCTCATGAGAGATTAGGTTGACATGAGAACTAGAATCAAGTAGAGCTTTACACAGTTCATTCCTAATAATCTACAAATATATAAGAGGAATTCAAGGATCAACTAATTTCTTGGGTAGCCTATCAGCCTGAATCCAATCAAATATGGTGTGAGTAACTATAATAGTATGGATTTGGGGTGGAATTTGGTTTTAAGGGGACTTGAAGGAATTTGGTACAAAGGGAGATGGGAAAATAGGCTTGTCAACTACAGGTGTATTTAAGGGCTTAGGCAAACTGTGAGGCCATAAGAAAGGTCTTTTCTTTGATTGCATATCTAAACCACCCGGTTGATGAACCAATTGTAGGTTAGCTACCTTGTTGACATTAACTTGTTGCGGTTGAGCTAGTAGTTCATCCTACATAGATAGAGCAAGTGGTAGGTATGCAAAGGATGGTCGAACATGTGCAAGGACAAGAGAAGGATAAGGATAAAAGGTGGTATCCCTCCTTGCATGTGGAGAATGAGTTTGAAAAGCATTAGGAAGGTAGCAGTGAGGTTGGAAAGTAGAAATGTGACATCAATCACCTCCATCATGGTCACACCCCCTATAGTTGCATTCAGAGCTAGAAGAAGATGATGATGATAACGAAGGTGAAGAGGAAGGAGGACTAGCATCATCACAATGCCTACTAGCACCTATTCGATGATTGCAGCCACGATCACGGTTTTGTTTCTTGTCCGCATCCCTACCCTGACTTGCCTCTTTGCATCCTTCTTTGTCATTAGATCCATTCTTCCTAGAACTAGGATTGTGAATCATGTATTGTAAGTTCTAGATTTAACCTTCTTCATCAATGTTAAAGAGAGGAATTTCACTAAATGGAAAACCCCTAGAGAAGGGTTCTCCACCATATTTTTGGTACAGCAGGAATGGAAAATCATTAAATCCTTTTCCCTTTGTAGATTCATGATGTTGTTCTAACTATTTATCCCTTAGACGTTGTGCCTTAGTGGGATTATAATCCTTAGTGTCACTATCCTGTACAACATACCCAACATGAAGTTCCTAGAGGCCCAAACTTAATAAGCATTTGTTGAAGCATTGCAAGAACATATCAATCTAGTGGCAACACAATGTTGCCCTCCATGTCACACCACCACAGCTGTTCATCTTGATGTAGGATAAAGGTGAAATTTGGTACATACTCATCAAAATGAGCATATACCACTTGGTATTGTTGAGGCATCGATTGATGTACTTCGTCAAATTTGGGCAGAGAATTACTCCTATGAGGAGAAGACATCTTATGTTAAAAAATAAAAATGTAGTGTTCTTTTAGAAATTTTTTCTAGTTATTTTTTAAGTATGATATGAGTTTAAGATTCATTTCAACAATTTGAAAAATTTCTCACTAGTCTTAAATAGTAGACATAACAACTAAAAGGTCCTCAACAATTGCACTAATGATGAGCGGTGAGGTACCCCTATGTCCAACCATATGAATCACAAGCATTCATGCATGATCTGGTCGAATTTTGTAGACCTTAAGTTTTTAAGTACACTAGTTCTAAGACATTAGATCTAATCGAAATGATTATTTTCTTCTCAGTTCCACTCATGAGGTACAAGTATATGGTTAAGTGCAACTAAGGCACATGATTTTTATCATTTTGTGTTTTATAAGTTTGATCACCTAGAACAAAAATGGAAGGTAGAGGAATTTAATATCCAATTAATCTATTGCCTAGCTAGCCTAACACAAGTACCTGTTTCCACTCCCTGGACACATCCTGAATGCATGTAGTGTTGCTGGGTTACCAAGTGCTACACATATGCTTGAAGTGGTTGTGCTTGTGTTCATTAATTAGAAATTAATTGCTTAATGAAAATGCATTAAAGTAACGTGCATGAATAATAAATGCATCAAAGGAAATATTAACCTATTCTCAGTGCTACAAGAATTATCAAAAGGGCAAAGTCATATAGGGTATTAAAAACAAAAACTCTTACAATCAAGATGCTATTTCATCACCATTGTATATATTTACCTAGGACAATAACTTTCTAAAAATATTAGAAAAAAACTTTCTATTCAAAATGATGTTACCCATAATGACATACAATATTATAATGGGTAGTTTACATGCCACCTATAACTAACATGATAATGATGTATGAAATTTGTTCATTTCAAATGTTTCAAAAGAATTTAAAAAATGTAAATTTCATTTTAATTAATAACTATAAATTAATTAATAACAGATTATTGATAATCAATTGTAATTTCAGGTTCAAGCCCCCTTCACCAAAGTCAAGGGTTGGAGAGTCTTCATGTTGAGAATCCCTAGAAAGAGGACCCTCATTGTCTTTTTGGTTCAGCAAGAACAAGGGGTTAATAAACTATTTCCTCTTCATAGCTTCATAGCACTTCTCCTAGTGCTGATCTCTTTTGAATTGTGTTTCAATGGGATGGTAGTCTAGATAGTCATGGTCCTGCACAACGTATTCTTCGTGAAGATCCTATATGCCCAACCTCTTAAGAGTTTGGAGTAGCATCCCAGGAATAGATCGATTGAGTGGCAACACGACGTTGCCCTCCATGTCTCTTGACTAGAGTTGTTCATCTTGGTGTAGGATGAAGGTGAAATTAGGTACAAACTCATTTGGATGAGTATACACCACTTTGAATTCTTGGGGCATTGGCAGTTTTGATTCATCACATCTGTGAGAAGAAGACATTTTTATTTAGAAGAAAAATAACAGTGTGCTTTAATTATAACAATTATTATTATTCAAATGATTGTGACTTTAGGGTTTGTTCCAATGATCTTAAATAATTTTTACTAAGTCTTAGATAGCGCATGTTACTAACTAAAAATCCTTGACAACAATGGCAATGATGAGTGATGAATAGACCCTACGCTCGACCATACGAATCACAAGTGTTACACATGATCTAGTCAAATTCCAAGGACTTATAGGTTTTAATGTATACTAGTCTAGGAGGTGAATCAACTATTACAATCGTTGTCTTCCCAGTTACACTTGTGAGTACAAGGGTATGGTTAACTATAACTAAGGCATATGATTATTATCATTTTTATCTTTTTATGTTCTAAGTCACCTAAGAATAAAGAATAAAGAATAAGATAATTAATTGCTAAATTAATCTAACTAGCTAACACTTAACTAATCCTAACATAAGCATTTGTTCCCACTTACCGTATACATCCTGAACACGTATAATACTACTTGGTTACCAAATGCTAAGTGTTATTGGGACTACCAAGCATTACAGGTATGCTCAAAGTGGTGTATTTATGTGCTTTTAATTAATTATTATTTAATCTTTCTTAAATATTTAAAACATTAAAGGAAATTTCTTTAAATATTAAATGCAAAAATAAGATAATTAATCTAGTTGACATGTTGTAAGGTTTGATCAAAAACCTTGTCTTTATTGCCACACACATTAAAGTGCTTAGGTACAATAGTGCTCGAATAAAGATTTGTATAATTCTTGACTCCTATTGTGGGCACTTAGAAAAGCTTTTAACTCTTAAGAACAAAAATTGCAAGCACTTCACTTCAACTTATGAAAGAATTGCCATAAATTTGATGGAAGGTGCATATTTATAGGTGGAAACAAGGTGTCCTGTCAACAACTGTACATCAATGAGTCAAACCTTGCATCAACAAGATCATGTTGATGAGGTCCCATCGACGAGGTCATTTTAACGACATCCTATCAATATGGCCAAACCATGATAATTCATCATAGGGTAAATGGTAAAAACTACCTACAAAATCCAAAGAAATTGTCAAAACTAGAAATCCCATAATTGAAGCACCAACACAATCTGAATGACATCTTGAATTCACCAAAATATAAACTAATACTTCCAAGTTATAGATTTTTCAAAGTGACTTTCTAATGTCCAAGAAATCATTGAAATTCTATCACAAATTAGGATAATGTACATTTGATTTAAATAAAATTTTTGTAATATGTACTAAGAAATTAAAAATTGTATGAAGAATGAAGAATCATAAAAGACTCCATAAACATCAAAATATGGAGAAATAAATCCTTAAGAAGAAAGAAAATTTAAAATGAAGAAGAAAACATAAAGAAAGGAAAAGAAGAAAAGTCAAAGTGGGTTCCTACTACTACTTGTTATCCATCTCTTACTTAAAACCACATAAGAATATAAGTATTCCTCCTCATATATGTTGGGACCACTCTAAAGCCAAGTGTCATGTGAAGATGTGTTGGGACCAAATGGGTCACCTAATCCTTACCTAGTCTCTACCTAATCTCCTTCTAGAATCTCATTAAGATGAAATTTGTAGTCATATTAGTGGCTACTCCTACTCTACCATTGGGTCAAGTTACTCAAACATAGTTCAACCAACCACCCTCCAAAAACTATATAAAGAGGTGTGTAACCATTATACTAACAAGCAAGAATAATGCACCAATAAGAAGAGAGGATCAAGAGAGAAGAAAGATTTTAGAGAGTCAAGAGAAGAGATAACTCCATTTGAGAACTGGAGTGTGCTCTTAAGCACCTCCACATCCAAGAATGTTAACATAGGAGAGAACGTAAGGAACTCCTCCCTCATCTTAAAGCAGAGTCAAGAGTGCCATAAGCAATTCTTCAACATGAATTCTTCTCAAAGAGTTTGAGAGTTCAGTGTTCTTATAGTAAATTGGTTCATACATCATTGTATTCAAGCTATAGTGATGGGACGCGATATCACTTGGGCTGTGATATTGCATCTTTCCCTACGATATCGTGCACGCGATATCACATCCTGTTGTCAATTCTATAAATAAGAGGTAGCTCTCCCTTGTTTCTCCATCTAGATCTAGACCTTAGCCAAATTCATGCCATTTTTCCATTCTAGAGCTAGAATAATTTCCATGTGCCTACAGTAGGAGTCCCAAAGTGAATGGATCTTTATTTGAGCAATTCTGTTCCTGAGCACATAATTGTGTATGGCAATAAAGATGAACTTTTGGATAAACCTTGCAGTGCATGGACTAAGCTAAATAGGACTTTAATTATTGTTAATTGTTTAAATGCTTTCTTAAGGACTTAATTTCTCTCAACCCTCAACTATCATAGTTAAGTGCATTCAGTACGACCTCTTCGAGCATGTGCATTAGGCTTGCTAATCCCAGTAACAAGTAGCGTTTGGTAATCCCAGTAATGTTGCATTGGTTCAGGGTGTGGAAAGATAAGTGGGAATGGATACTGATGCTAGGATGATTAAGGCTTAGTTAGTTAAAGATTAGTTACTTAGTCTCTTCACCCTTTCCTCTCTTAGCATAGGCAATAAAAACAAAAAAGATATAAAAATCACATGCCTCAAACTTACTTAACCATACAACTGTGGCAAATACAAGTAAGCTTGGGAGGACAATGACTAATTAACCTTAGGTGTTCCATAAGGTGTGTAGGCACTTAGTTTGTGGAGTTTGACCAGATCGCACATGTAACGCTCGTATTCATATGGTTCAGTGTAGGGGTACCTTGCCACTCATCATTGGCACCGTTGTCGAGGACTAAGTTGTTTGTGTGCTCAATAGAACATAGGAAATCATCCACATCATTGGGAAGCTTAAATGAACCCTTAGGATTAATCAAAAAAAATTAAACTATGATCAATAGTACACCAACAAGATAACAATGTCTTCTTCTTCTCATAAAAGCACTTCACCACCTAGGGATCACACAAGAGACAATCGGCGGTCTAACACATGTAACCCAGACCCGCCAGTTCCTCAAGAGTATTGAGTAGTGTATACTCATCACAATGAGTATATACCTGATTTTACCTTTATCCTCCTTCAGGATGAACAACTGCGTTGGTGAGACTTGCAAGGTAACATAGTGTTACCCCTAGATCATGTAGTCCCTAACATGCTCCTTCGTGCTCTTGCACAGATAGATATGATGTAGCTGTATGCTAAGTACGTTGCATGTGATTATGACACAAGGGATTACCATCCCACAATAGCACAACATTTAAGGGACTCATGGCGGGAGAGCTACCATACATCGTTGAAGGGTAAAAGGGTCCTGCACGTCCTAAGCGAAATTGGAGATGATGAACCAATTATAATAAGTTCCCCATCAAATATTATTCCCCCTCCTAACGATGGTGAGGAGGTGGGGTATCAGAGCCTACACTCCATGATTCATAACCCTGGTTCTGATCCCCATAAACATCAAGTGTTTAATGAGGGAACATAAACAAATGATAAGGACGGGCAGTTTGATCATCATCACGATCGGGGTCGTAGCCACCGAAGAGAAGGTAAGAAGCATCGTCATGACGATGGTTCCCCTTCTTCTTCACCTTCATCGCATCATTCACCCTCTCCTTCCACATCAAGATGTAGTCACAAAGAGCACAACCATGAGGACAAAGGTAGACATAATGAGAACCCTCGACGAGAGAGTTGAGAGTGAGGATGAGGGCATTTTAGAGAATCAAGGCATGGTAGAAGGGAAAGTAGGGAACCATGTAGGCATCATAGACACCATGAAATAAATGACAATGATGAACCCCTACTTACCACCCAAAGTATGTTAGATATTACAAAGGCTATGAGGATACCTACAAGGCACCAGAAAGATAGTCAGATCAAGAGACTAGACATGAATAATATCTCCCGATTTGAGGGGGGATACAATGCTGATTTGCAAAACTACTTACAGGTATTTCATGATGCTTGTGCCTTGTAGAATATCAAAAAAAAGTGGCAAAAGTTAAAGTTATTCCCAAGGACACTCATAAAAGAAGCAGAAAGTTGGTACCGGTTGATGAGACGCGACCTGCATGTGCTGCGATATCGCATCCCATGCGATATCGCGTACGCGATATCACGGTCTGCCGCCATATCTATAAATAAGAGGCAGCACTCCCCTTATTTCCCAATCCTGGCTAGAAGTAGCGAAGCTCTGGCAGATTGATCACTCCAGAGTTAGAATTTTTCCCATGTGCCTGCAGTAGGAGTCCTAGAGTGAACGGCTCTTTATTCGAGCAGCTTGTAAACCTGAATCCAAGTTGTGTACGACAATAAAGACGAACTTGATTGGATAAACCTTGCAATTCATGGTTTTATTTTTGTTTATTTACTGCTTTCCTAGTGCGTACAAGTATGACTTCATTACGAGCGTTTACGGACGTGTACGGCTAGTCAAAGAATCGGCTGCTTGTCGCAACGCATGAGTACGACTTGATTACGAGCATTGGCTGCTTGGTAACCCAGTAGCGTATTCCAGGATTCTGCGGTTGGTAATCCCAGTGGTAGTCCAATGTGTACGGCTAGTCAAGGAATTAGCTGCTCATTGCTAGGCTAGAACGTGTGATAAGTACGACTTAGTTACAAGCACCCACGGGTGTGTACGGCTAGCTAATTAATCGGCTGCTTATCACACTTAAGCTAAATAGGTGCCTCAGTACGACCGCTTCAAGCAATTGCGTTACGTGTGGTGATCCTAGTAACGATTAGCATTTGGTAAGCCACAGTTGCATAGTTCAAAGTGTGTCCGGTAAGTGGGAACGGATGCTGACGCTAGTTAATTTAGACTTAGGACATTAGTTAGAGTTAGCTTAGTTTCTCAACCCTTTCCTCTGATAGCATAGAAGATAAACCGAAAAATACCAAAAAAA
>MNCI01009974.1:14082-26033 GCA_015680685.1 Gnetum montanum | reverse complement strand
CCATCTCCCCCATGATTATCATAGGTGCCCATCTCCCCCATGACTAAATTTCGTAAAAGTACCCAACTTCTCCGTATTGATGTTCTCAGATTAAGAGGTGGAAGTTGGCGACGCTCATATTCCAATGTATCTATGCCTTCATTGTTGGCATGAGTTATTCCCTCGGTTTATTCCATGCATGTTGGTCAGTTTCTCTTTCAGTTAGCTATCAACAACAGGGTGTCCACTACTTGTGTGGTTGCTATATACAGGCACTTTTGTATTTGTGTTTCTTGGGCACACTAGTTACATGGAAGAGATGCTAAGCATTCCTCCATGTCATCACACTTTGATTCACTATATGTGATCCACGAAACTTTCTTCCTCTCGATCTTTCCATAAATGTTTATCTTAAATATTTCTAAGGAAAGATCATAGATCCCTAGGTATGCATCTACTATACTTAGCCATGAACTTCCCATTATAATTGGGAAGCCCCCGTTGTTACTGTTGACTTCTATCACCAAGAATTCAGTTGGGTATGACCACCCACACACAATGGTAACGATGTCCTCCACCAATCCGAAGGGAATGCTGATGGACTGGTCAACCAGCTCAAGTTGAATGTTGCTCTTCTTGAGTTGGGGTACGTTCTAGGCTTGATACATTTCTCGTGAGATTAGGTTGACTCTCGAACCTGAGTAAAGAATATCCTTATGTGGTTCATTCCTGGTGACTTGTAAATAGATTAAGGGGCTTCTAGGATTAGAGAGTTTAATGGGAAGGTGGCCTACCTTGATCCAGTTGGTTACGGTATGTGTCAACATAACCGTATGCGTGAAGCTCTATTGTTGGATGAAAGGGAGCTCCAAAGTCTTGTTTGTTGGAGGAGTCGTTGTGGACTCAAACGCTTGTTATTGTGAGAGCTTCTCTAGGCTTTTGGTTTTGAAGAAAGATTTTCTAAAGGTTGTCAAAACTAGTAGCGGGTTGAATTTTTATGGGTCTCATAGCATTAGGTTGTTGCGGTTGAGTAGGGAGTTCCCCTTGCATTGTTGGAGTAGGAGGTATGGGAACTACCGGTGGAAGAGGTGTGGATGGAGTTGGAGGATGGTAGGTATGTGGGGTGTCTCTTGGAGGAGAAGGAGTCCTTCTAAAGTACTCCTGAACTTGGTAGTAAAGTTGGGGAGTTGTGTGACCCATAGAGTCACTTGGAGAAATTGGCTACTACACATAATAGCCATAAGGATCAAGTTGTCGGTAAGTGTATTGCTGTCTCAATGGTGGCATCCCCCATGACTATGGGTATTTCCACTACTGATGTTGCCCAATGGGTTGTGGTGGAGTTCCACTTGGATAGTACGTTAAAAGTTGGTGGAACTGTCTTGGGTTACCTTGGGGATAAGGTAACCTTCAAGGTGTTTGCCATTGATTAAGTCTTTAATTAAGTGCATACACCCTAGACTCTTGTAGATGTGAGATGATTGGACAACATCCCTTAGGATGGTCATATTGGCAGATCTCACATCCACCATCATAATTTGTGTCTAAGTCCACAACCTCATCAAAGATAGTTGTTTTCCCCTTACCCTTGTTACGTGTAGTGCCTAAATCTCTCCACTTATTCTTATCTTTGTCACTACCTCGTTCCATCTTAGGCTCCTCTACAATTTTCAAGACAGTTTCAAGTCTAGAGTCTAAGGAATCCCACAATTGATCCACCTTATCCGATACTTCTATTATTAGCTTTTGAATCGGCAAGGTTTTTCTGTTCACCAACTCTTTGAGTGGTGACTCATCCTCCTCATCACAAAATCTCACTTCCTTCTTTTGAAGGGAAGGATCACAGTTGTATTCTTCCACACACTCTTTTTCATAGCTCACATTCTTCTTTGGCTACTTGCTCCAAAAATTGATGTATCTCATGGGATCTAAGTTCTGATAATCTCCGTTGGGCATAAGTCCCAAGGGTTCTCCTAGTTTCATACCTTAGCCCATCTACGATGTGGCAAAGTTGATCCTGTTGAGCATATCCATGGCACAAGAAACAATGTAATAATGTGTAGTAGTAGCCCATGGTAGCATCCAAGGGTTCATGATTACCTTGCTTCCATCCTTGGATCTGCTTACGCAAGTTAGAAACTCTGGAGTACATTTGATACTTATCGTTGAAGAGTTCTAACATCGTACTCCACTTCCTAATGGTTTCTGATTCTAAGGACTGGTACTAGCTCTCTTCTTCTTTTGTGAGTGTCCTAGGAAACAACTTTAGTTTTTTCCACTCATTCTCTATGTTTTGGAAGGCATAGGCATCGTCGAATGCCTGTAAATGATGTTGTGGATTAGCATTGTATCCCCCTTCAAAGCATGGAATATTCTTCATGTCTAATCATTTGATCTGACTATCTCTTTGATGCCTTGTTGGTATTCTCTCTGCCTCCATTATATTGAGCATACTTCAAGTTGCAAGTAAGGGCTCATCATGATCATCTCTTTCATGACGTCTATGATGTCTTCGTTGTTTCCTACTTTCCCTTCGTTCTTACCCTTGTCCTCTCTCTCGACTTTCTTGTCGAGGTCTCTCATTTTTCCTACCTCTATCGTCACCATTATGTTCTTTGTGGCTGTGCTGAGACGTGGAAGGAGAGGGTGAGTGATGTGATGAAGGGGAAGAAGAAGGAGAACCATTTCCATGATGATGCTTCTTGCCTTCTCTTTAGCTACTACGGCCCCGATCATGATGACGATCTAAGTGGTCGTGCTTATGTGTTGTTGTTCCCTCTGTAAATAGTTGATGTTCACACGGATCAGAACCAGGGTTTTGTATCGTGGATTGTAGGTTCCAATACCCTACCTCCTCACTATTATTAGGAAGGGGAACATTATCTGATGGAGAACTTGTTATAATGGGTTCATCATCTCCGATTTCACTTAGGATGTGCAGGACCCATTTTCCCTTCAACAGTGTATGGTGGCTCTCCTTCCGTGAGTCCCTTATACGTTGTACTTATGTGGGATGATAATCCCTTGTATCAAAATCACCTATAACAAATTCAACATAGAGCTGTGTCATGCCAATCTATGCAAGAGCATGAAGGAGCATGTTTGGAACTATTCGATCTGGAGGTAACACAATGTTACCTTACAAGTCTCTCCATCGTAGCTGTTCATCTTGATGGAGGATAAAGGTAAAGTCTGGTATGTACTTATTGGGATGAGTATATACCACTCGGTATTGTTGAGGAATTGATGGATTTTGGTTATGTGCTTTTGACTGCCGACTATTTCTTGTATTATCCCTAGGTGGTGAATTGCTTTTGTTAGAAGAAGAAGAAGACATTGTGTCTTATCGGTGTGCTAATTAACCGTTATATAATTTTTTTGTTTAATTAACCCTAAGGTTCATTTAAGCTCCCAATGATGTGAGTGATTTCCTATGTTCTACTTAGCGCACAAACACTTAGTCCCCAGCAACGGTGCCAATGATGAGTGGCGAGGTACCCCTACACTCAACCATACAAATACAAGCATAGCATGCATGATCTGGTCAAACTCCATAGACTAAGTGCCTACACACATTATGGAACACTTAAGGTTAATCATTTGTTGTCTTCCCAGACTTACTTATAGTTGTCATGGTGTATGGTTAAGTAAGCCTGAGGTATATGATTTTTATGTCTTTTTATGTTTTATCTCCTATGCTATTGAGGTGAAGGGTGAAGAGACTAATTACCAAATTTAACTAACTAATTAAGCATTAATTAACCTAGCGTCAGCATCCGTTCCCAGTTACTGTTCACACCCTAAACTGATGCAACCTTGGTTACCAAACACTAATCGTTGCTAGGATCACCAAGTGTAACGCACATGCTTGAAGTGGTCGTACTAAGGCACTTAACTAGGAGAGAAGGGTTGAGAGAAATTTAATAAATCATAAAGCATTTAAATGACAAGTAATAAATAACAGTAAATAAAATCCTAATTAGCCTATTCCATGCACTACAAGGTTCATCCAAGAAACTCTTCTTTGTTACCGTACACAAACCTGTGTTCAGGTACAATGTTTGCTTGAATAAATATCCATTCACTTTGGAGTTCCTACTGCGGGCACATGGAAATTAATCTATCTCTAGAGGGGTGCTAGAGTTTCATGACGGTCTAGTCCTAGCATGGGAAATAAGGGAAAGTCACCTCTTATTTAGGAGTCATACGGAAATCAAGTTTTGGATGGGGCGTGTGTAATGATGGAAAACGTCGGCAGCTGGAAAATACCAAACAAAATTCCACGTACACAGTTTTAACCACGGATCTGTGCGAGGGCTATGCTGGAAAAAACGAATCTGCGGCACCCTGAACGGTCTTGTTGATTAGATAGGGACTTACTAATCAGTAAACCGATGAAGATTATGACTATCTTGTAGAACGATATGATTCGAGGAATCGCAGAATGAGGGAAAAATGACATAGATGAATTGTAACGATGATAACGCTAAACACGATAAGAGGAGGCTAACACAAGAGAAATGCGTAGTTTCAAGATCTACGCTTTAACTTGAAAAATGTATATTTTGTATATCACGTTACACTCGGGAGACCCCGATTACTTGATGTAAAGAAAGCACAAAACAACAAGAAAACTGTCCAAACAGAAGTCCGATCTACCTCGTGGGCCAAAGCTGGGATGCAAGGAAGGTCAAGCTCTGACGTCTATCGATCAATTTTTTCTGACCAATAGATTCTGCAAACCGTGCAAGTTGATCTCACGATCTTTGATCTGCTTCTTTCGCTTTAGGTAGTTTTTGTTTAGGACCACCAATGATCGCTGATGGAGAAAGTTGTGTCTTCCCCAAAAGAACGATTACTCTTGTTGTCAATGCTCAAAGCCAACTGTGCTCTGTTTCTTCCAGAAGATGATGCTATCAACAATTGCCAGAGTGCTGCTCTCTTTGTCTCTGCTCAAAGTGATAAGTGCTCCTGTGCTCAGAAAAATGTCCTTGCCTCTTTGATTTGCCAACTCTTGTATCTTTGTCAACTAGGGTATTTATAGGCTACGACGTCCTGTGGAAAAGGCACAACCCTGATGACGTGTGTCCTGAATGTTTCGGGTGCTATTGACCTGACCATTTTTGTGTCAAACTTTGTGACTATGCACAATACACTTATTTGCGTATTGTGCATGTGAAGAACAGATACACGTCGGGCATGTTTCAACTGTCTTTAGGTTATATTATGCTCATTCGCACTGCGTGGCGTGCATGAGCGTAACATAACATGGAAACAATGGATTCAAGCTGTTTTATGCTTACTTACGCAGCCGCACGTAATGAAGCGTAAACAATGTCTAGCTTGATGATGCAATACACTGTGATACACTACGTTGCGTAATGAGCGTATGATGAGCAATCCGCACGCCAAGAGAAAAGGGTTGATCAGTTGCACTTTCTTAGACTTTGCCTTTGACTGTTTTGGAGCTCATTACGCTGTCGTGCATAACAGAGCGTAAACCTAGCCTTGAATAAAAGGCTTAGCAAAATATATGAGAAGTCGCATATTACGCTGCTCAAGCCTCTTCCCATGCCAAAGTAACTAGCCTTCTGATGCCAGACTATGTTTAAATAGAATCACACTAAGCATCATTATGCTATGTCGCGTGATATAGCGTAAATAGAGAAAACATAGTAATATTAGGAATCTGCATAGGAAGTCGAAGACTTGATGCTACGCGCCTCTTGGTGTTGCTCTGTCTTATTCTCCCTTCTGGAATTCTAACATGCGCCCTTGCCTGAATTGCGAATCTTTGCCTGAGGCTGACTCGCAATTTTCACGGTGTTTCAATGGCCCCTATTTGTTGACGGCTAGAGGGCTTGCCCGAAAGACGTTGACAAAGAATACAAAACACCGGATTGGTAGAAGCAAGAACAACATCCCTCAATGGCTACTCAAGCGTTCCCCTGTCAACATGGAGGAGCAAAGCTAGAGGGAATGGGAGGTAGAATGACATAGTAGGAAACAGGTTCGGGGAAGACGTAAAATGAGTCAGGATGGTAGGAGTGTAGAATATGCTTACTGAACGCATAGAAATGTACGCACACTTATGTCAACAGGAATGCTTTCAGCCAAGCGTAGCGCATCAGCCTGAGATTTCTCTGTCACATATTATAGCAGGAATGCTTGCAAAAGGAGCATGACACATCACTTCTGCGATATCTCTGCTACAACGCTTAATCGTGTTATGGGCTTGATTGCACTGTGAGTGTGAAAGATGAGTGTTTGCGTATGTAGCTTTTGGATACGGGAAGCAGGTGGTAGGGATGAAACAAAATAAGAACTAAGGATAGGATTATGAGAGGTATAGGCATGCAGTTCTAAGTGGACGGGAAAACCTGAGCAGCCATCTCAAAACGCTATTGTTCTTCACCGCTCAGATGGACGCACCTTTGAACCACAACCTCGAAGCAAATAACCTGCAACCACAGAAGAAAACAGAGGACACCATTGCTCATGCGAACAAGAGGTGAGGTTGTCGAAACGAGCACCATTTGATGCGAGATAGAGCGATCGGGCCGTGAAGAAGGAGCTGTAGCATGAGGCCAGAACCACCAATCCTAACGATTGGCCCAGCATATCGTCACCAAAAGACATCAGAAACAGTGCACCTAACTAGTTAGGCAAAGAACCAGCTAGATGAATCTGCGAAGCCAGCGTCTGATAGCAAGGATCAGCATAGGTCCCCGAGGTCATTATCGATGAGGATTTCGTCGGGGCTCTGGTTGGTGAGACTAAACTCTCAGAGGTACCACCGCTGCAGTGGATGTAGCGATGGCATCTTCGAGGGATCAGTAAGATCCCTCTCAGCTCATCCAAGGAATCAGTAGGATACCAGTGGGGTGGCGATGCTGGGACTATCCCAGTATCCCATCTCGTTTGTCGTGTAGCTGTATAGAGATGATCACGCTCGCTTGATTTGCATGGCAGCAGTCTGTAAGTCCCAATTTTAAGTTTTGGTAGACTGTCATTGCTGGTTTTAAGTCTCAGTAGACCATGGTCCCAGTTTAAAGTCTAGGCAGATCGAGAAGTGCTAGTTTTACGTCATAGCGGATGGTGGTGTGTCTGATTTATGGTCTCAGCAGACCATGCTGTGGATGTCAGTTTCATGTCATGACCCAGGGATAGATCTGTGCTAGTTTTACATCTCAGCAGACGACTACTTAGCTGTGCTAGTTTTGTGTAGTGGCGGACAACTGGTGCCAGTTTAGTGTCGTGGCGAACGCGTGCAAAAGATGCCAGTTTTTCGTCTTGGCGGACCTATACAACATTGCCAGTTTTACGTCGTAGCGGACGGTTACAACTTGCTAGTTTAGTGTCATAGCGGATAGTCAGTGCTAGTTTAGCGTCGTGGCGGACGCTTGCAAGGAATGCCAGTTTAGCGTCATAGCGGATGATTGTTTCCATACCTGATTGTTCACACTGGGGATGCTACTAAACATAATACCACTTCAGATATACATGATTTACAAGGTTTGGTAATTCATTGCCATTGACGTCTACTAATTTGAATGCTTCGTTATTGTACGCGTCAACCACCAACAAAGGGCCCTCCTAGTTTGTAGAGAACTTGCCTACTGGTTCATGCATGGCCTTGAGAACTAGATCTCCTTTCTTGATCGTTCACTGCTGAAGGTTGTGACGATGCTTCTGTCTCTGTTTGTCTTAATACTTTTCAATCGTGTTAAGAGCCTGCATTCGCTTCTCCTCTACTGAATCCAAATCTGCGATTCGAGATTCGGTGTGTTGAGCCTCATTTATAACCATGGAGAGGACCATTCTCAGAGAAGGAATTTGCAACTCGAGAGGCAGCACTGCTTTAGACCCGTAAACCAGGCTATAGGGCATACTACCTGTAGTCGTCCTACATGTAGTACGATACACCCATAGCACATAGAGGATCTGTTCGTGCCACCGTCTTTTGTTGTTGTCAAGCATTTTCTTGAGCAGATTGATGATTACTTTGTTTGTTGCTTCAGCTTGACCATTCTCTTGTGGGTAATAGGGGGAGGAAAAAGATTGTCTAATGCCCAGGTTATCATAGAAGGATTTGGTTTCCGTGCTACTAAACTGTGGCCAATTGTCGACCACGATAGTCATCGGGAGACCAAATCTAGTTACTATATTGTCCAGGATAAAATGGAAAATCTGCTGAGATGTGATCTTTCGCAGGGGAATAGCCTCTACCCACTTTGTAAAATACTCAGTAACAGTAATGATGAAGCTATGACCTGCGGAAGATTTCAGCGTGATGAGTCCTATAATGTCTAGTCCCCATCGTTGAAATGGCCATGTTATCTTCGTTGTATGTAATTCTGTAGGTGACACGTGTATGAGATTCGCGTGACGCTGACATGTGTCACAAGTTTTAACCTTTGTCAGGCAATCCTTTTCCATGCACGGCCAGTAGTATCCTAAGCGACGAATTTTTAAGGCCATAGCTCGTGGTACTACGTGGCCGCCGCACAGTCCCTCGTGAACTTCTCTGACTATACGCTGTGCTTGGTTTTTGTCAACGCAAGTAAGCAGCACGCCATCAAAGGAGCATCTACAAAGAGTATTGTCTCCGATGATGACGTATTGCCTAGCCCGCTTGCAGATCGCATCTTTCTGCTCCCGTGTCAATTCAGATGGTAGCTCTCCCTGAAAAAGGTAAGTTTTAATCTCGTCATACCATTCAGGCGTGCTTTCCTCGAGAAGAGAAGATATTTGCACCATCTGAATGATAGGATCTGCATAGTCTGTTATCAATGCAGGGCAGGTATCAAAAAGATGTGAAGAAACGTTCAGAGCTAGGGTGGCTAGTGCATCGGCCAGTGTTTTGTCAGTGCGTGACACGTGTTGGGCATCGATGGTAGAAAATCATCTCAGAAGATCTTTAGCCTTATTGTAGTAGGGCTGCAAATGTATAGCCTTGCAGGCGTAGGCTCCTATGATCTGATTTATGACAAGCATCGAATCGCCCCTAATCGCCAGGTGTCAAACATCGAGTTCACTGGCAGTTAGTAATCCCCTGAGGAGCCCCTTGTACTCTGCCACATTGTTCGTACAGGGGAAGGTCAAGCGATAAGCGTGAAGATGCACATCCTTAGGCGATAGCGTAATAATGGTGGCAGCACTGCCACCTCTGGTGGTTGAAGCTCCGTCAAAATACAACGTTGCCTCGGGGCCTATCAAGATAGGGCTTAAACTATGTACATGTTCATCAGGGAACTCTGGTTCTATAGTCGCTTGATTGTTAATTGGTGATGTTACTAACTGGTCAGCTATCGCTTGGCCTTTCATAGAAGATTGGCCAATATAATGCAGATCAAATTCGGCCGTGATAGCCTTCCTACGAGCTATTTTACTACTCTCGTATAGGTTGTGCGTAATGGCCCTAAGAATGTTGTTTTTACAGATGATGTTGACCTCGCTACAGAAAAGATAATGCCTACACATTTTAAGCATAAAAACTAATGCCAGGCAATTACACTCTATGTAATTGTACCTCATTTCGTACGCACATAGAGCATGACTCAAGTAGTAGATGGGCACTTCCGACCCATCATCCCTCCTTTGACAAAGTAATGCTGCTAACTCTACGTCCGAAGTTGCAAGGTAAATGTAAAATGGTAAGTCCCTTTGTGGTGGGAAAACCATCGGTAAATGTTGCAGTTCTTTNAGGCCTATAATGTCTAGTCCCCATCGTTGAAATGGCCATGTTATCTTCGTTGTATGTAATTCTGTAGGTGACATGTGTATGAGATTCGCGTGACGCTGACATGTGTCACAAGTTTTAACCTTTGTCAGGCAATCCTTTTCCATGCACGGCCAGTAGTATCCTAAGCGACGAATTTTTAAGGCCATAGCTCGTGGTACTACGTGGCCGCCGCACAGTCCCTCGTGAACTTTTCTGACTATACGCTGTGCTTGGTTTTTGTCAACGCAAGTAAGCAGCACGCCATCAAAGGAGCATCTACAAAGAGTATTGTCTCCGATGATGACGTATTGCCTAGCCCGCTTGCAGATCGCATCTTTCTGCTCCCGTGTCAATTCAGACGGTAGCTCTCCCTGAAAAAGGTAAGTTTTAATGTCGTCATACCATTCAGGCGTGCTTTCCTCGAGAAGAGAAGATATTTGCACCATCTGAATGATAGGATCTGCATAGTCTGTTATCAATGCAGGGCAGGTATCAAAAAGATGTGAAGACACGTTCAGAGCTAGGGTGGCTAGTGCATCGGCCAGTGTTTTGTCAGTGCGTGACACGTGTTGGGCATCGATGGTAGANTGCCCAGCTGTCATATCAACTAGCTGGTCGATACTCGGTAGTGGGAAGTTATTCTTGATTGTGGTCTTATTCAAATCCCGGAAGTCTATGCAGATGCGTATGCTTCCGGTCTTCTTTGGGATGACTACAATGTTAGATACCCAATCCGAGTAATTGACCATGCGAATGAAACCAGCCTGATATAATTTGGTGATTTCATCATGCATAGCTAGCGTGATCTCTGACTTGATTTTGCGTGCCTTTTGCCTAACTGCTTTAATCTACAGATCTAAGATGATGTTATGCTGGATTAGCCTGGGATCTAGTTCAGGCATATCGTCGTATGACCATGCAAAGACGATAATGTTGTCTTGCAGGACCTGCTTTATGGAATCATGCATTTTCTGGTCTAACAAAGAACTGACTTTAAGCGTTTTGGCTTCACCCCTATGCGTAATGATAGAAACCTCACTGAGGGGGTCTTCGGTTATGTCTCCAGCCTCCAGGTCTAGCATACGCATCAACTGTTCTGGCCATTCTGGGGACACTTCCGAAGTGACTATGGTTACGTCATTCAAAGAGGAGTTGATTTCTACTAGTGTAGGGTCGAATTGCCGCACTACCCTCCTGTATGGGCCTGTCAAAGTTAGAGGTGCTGAAAATGTTGCGTCCATTTTCCGTCTGCCCTGCAAAATCGCCAAGTGCGTAAATGATTAGGAGAAAGGTGACGTGATGTCGTCGAACGTGGAAGGCTAACTAAATTTTGAATATTGTAAACAAGCTATAATTAATGCTACCCAATTACGAGGCGATAAGATGTGGAAGTTTAACATCATTTCGGACAGTGGCGCATGCGATATCAGCCGCATTAATATCTTGATTTTCGGGTTCTGTTTTAGGAAAGTCCCGCTAAAATCGAATATCAAGTCGGTGATCCTCACATATAAGTAAGTGGTTTTTGATGAGGACGGGCTGTTGGCTGTTGTGAATTCGAATTCGTAACTGTTGCTGAGCGAGAGAAGAAAGAGCAGAGGATTAGAGCGTGTGATTTTGCGAAGATTTGCAAGTGCTAAACGGTGAAAAATTCTGAAGCTATTACAATGGCACCAAAAATCAAAAGGAAGAATGCAAAATTGGCCAAAATCGATGAGGTGCAAGAAAATCTGGAGCGCGTTTCGCAGGCAGTGGTCGATGTTCGTGACCCTACGCCTTTGAACCGGTAGGTCATTCCTTACATGCTTATGTTTGTTTTAATGTCTACTTTTCGTGGTATCTTTTGCGTGAATGTGGATTTCAAATTATGGACCTTGGGTTAATGCGAGGGTTTGATGGGGTTGCATCTACCGCCGTTGTCAAGGACGAACCTTGTGTTGTTGCAAGGGTTTGGGCGATTTCAGCCTGGATAATTAGGCGTAGTTTGTAGATTTTTTGTATTAATGATACAAATGTAAATCTAGATGTTAATCTATGTTTTGGGTTTTCTATACAGCATTACGCTAAAGCCTATTCTGATCATCTTGGATATTGTCAGGGTTTTGTGTTGTATAAACCTTATCATTCCTAATGTTCCTCCCCCGCAAATGCAGTTGCAAGGGAAGGCCATATGGTTTCGACGGGGTGCACTGGAGTTTCTTCAGTTCTTACTGCACAACTACAGCATCATTGTGTGGTTTGATTTGTC
>MNCI01009973.1:2402-14155 GCA_015680685.1 Gnetum montanum | reverse complement strand
ACTTCTAGATCGGCACGGTCTTCCTGTTCACCAACTCTTCGAGTGGTGACTCATCCTCCTCATCACAGAATTTCACTCCCTTCTTACAAAGGGATGGATCGCGGTTGTATTCCTCTGCACTTTCTCTTTTCCGTAGCTCACCCTCTTCTTGTGCTACTTGTTCCAACAATACTTCAACTTCATGGGCTCTTAATCGGGAGAGTCTCCCTTGGGCGTAAGTCCCAAGAGTTCTTCTCGTTTCATTTCGTAGCCCATCCACGAGGTGGCGAAGTTGATCCCGCTTAGCGTACCCATGGCCCGGGCAACGATGTAGCAATGTGTAGTAACGGGCCATGGCAGCATCCAAGGATTCATAAGCTCCTTGTTTCCAGCCTTGGATCTGCTTACGCAAGTTGGACACTCTGGAGTACGTTTGATATTTGTTGTTGAACAATTCGAGCATCGTACTCCACCTCCTGATGGTTTCCGGTTCTAAGGACCGGTACCAGCTTTCTGCTTCTTTAGTGAGTGTCCTTGGGAACAACTTGAGTTTCTGCCACTCATTGTCTATGTTCTGCAAGGCACAGGCATCGTGGAATGCCTGTAAATGATGTTGAGGATCAGCGTTGTATCCCCCTTCAAAACGTGGGATATTATTTATATCCAAACGCTTGATCCTACTGTCTTTCAAATGCCTTGTGGGAATCCTAACTGCCTCTCTAATGTCAAGCATACTTCGGGTTGCGAATAGGGGTTCGTCATGATCATCTCTTTCATGACGTCTGTGATGTCTACGTTGTGGTTCCCTATTCTCCCTACGTCCTTGCCCTTGTCCTAACTCCTCTCGACCTTCTTGTCGAGGCATTTCATCTCTTCTACCTTTACTTTCCGCGTTATGCTCATGGTGGCTGCGCCCAGATGTGGAAGGAGAGGGTGAATGATGTGATGAAGGGGAAGAAGAAGGGGATCCATCACCATGGTGATGTTTCTTGCCTTCTCTTCGGCTGCTTCGGCCCCGATCGTTGTGACGATCAACGAGTCCGTCATTAGTGCGAGTGATTGTTCCTGCCGTGAACAGCTGGTGCTCACGGGGATCAGAGCCTGGAATATGTATCGTTGATCTAAGGCCCTGATGCCTAACCTCTTCACTAGAGTGAGGAGGAGGAACATCATTTTCTAAGAAACCCATCGTGAGGGGTTCCTCTTCTCCTATTTCACTAATGACGTGGGGAACCTTGCCCTTCAATAGTGAATGTTGGCTCTCCTGCCTTGCATCCCGAATACGTTGGGCATTTGTGGGATGATAATCCCTTGTGTCATAATCATCCAAAACGTATTCAGCAAGCAGCTCATGCATGCCATACTGTACCAAAGCACGGGAAAGCATGTTGGGAGCGGATCGATCTGGGGGTAACACGATGTTACCTTGCATGTCTCTCCACCGCAGTTGCTCATCTTGATGGAAAACAAAGGTAAAATCTGGCACATACTCATCGGGATGAGTATATGTGACCTTAGACTGTTGAGGACATGGTTGATTTCGGTTATGCGTATGATCCTGACTTTCTCCTGTATTGTCCTTAGGTGAGTTGATTTCATGAGAAGAAGCCATTTCTAATGGTGTGCTAACTTTCACCGTTATTTATGTTCTTGATTAACTGATTAACCCTAAGGTTCGTTTTAAGCTCACAACGATGTGAGTGATATCCCTTATGTTAAATTGGCGAAAAAACACTTAGTCCCCGGCAACGGCGCCAATGATGAGTGGCGAGGTACCCCTACACTCCACCATACGAATACGAGCGTGCACGCGCGATCCGGTCGAACTCCGCAGACTAAATGCCTTAACGCCACAAGAAACACTTGGGGTTAATCGTTCGTTGTCTTCCCAGGCTTGCTTGTATGTGTCACGGTGTATGGTTAAGCAAGTCTGAGGTATGTGATTTTTTTGGTATTTTCGGCTTATCTTCTATGCTACCAGGAGAAAGGGTTGAGAAACTAAGCTAACTCTAACTAAGGTCTAAGTCTAAATTAACTAGCGTCAGCATCCGTTCCCACTTACCGGACACACCCTGAACTATGCAACTGCAGCTTACCAAACGCTAATCGTTACTGGGATCGCCACACGTAACGCAAGTGCTCGAAGTGGTCGTACTGAGGCACCTATTTAGCCTACGTGTGATAAGCAGCCGATTCCTTAGCCAGCCGTACACACCCGTGGGTGCTCGTAACTAAGTCGTACTTATCACACGTTCTTAGCCTAGTAATGAGCAACCGATTCCTCAACTAGCAGTACACATTGGACCCTAGGGTTACCAAGCGCAGAATCCTGGAATACGCTACTAGGTTACCAAGCAGCCAATGCTCGTAATTGAGTCGTACTCATGCATTGCGTCAAGCAGCTGATTCCTTGACTAGTCGTACACGTCCGTAGACGCTCGTAATCAAGTCATACTTGAATGCACTAGGAAAGCAGTAAATAAAAGCAATAAATGAAACCACGTGCTGCAAGGTTTATCCAAACAAGTTCGTCTTTATTTCCGTACACAACTTGGGTTCAGGTTACAAGCTGCTCGAATAAAGAGCCGTTCACTCTAGGACTCCTACTACGGGCACATGGGGAAAAATTCTAATTCTGGAATGATCAATCTGCCAGAGCTTCGCTACACTAGCCAGGATTGGGAAATGAAGGGAGTGCCGCCTCTTATTTATAGATATGGCGGCGGGACTCAATATCGCGACCCCTCTAATTGATGACTGGGTTGTAAATTAATAGCCCTTGTAGCATTGCATTGTTGCGATTAAGCTAGTAGTTCACCTTGCATAAGAGGAGAAAGTGGTTGCTATGCAACTGAAGGAGGAGTATGTGTAGGGACAGGAGAAGGATAAGGATAGGATGTGGTATCCCTTCTTTCATGTGGAGAAGGAGTTTGATAGTAATCAAAAGAGTGGTAATAAGGTTGAATATTAAAAATGTCATTGGAAGAGTCATGTGGAGACATGGGTTGTTGAACATGGTAACCATATGAATCAGGCTACCAGTAAGGGTATTGTTGCATTGGCAGTGCAAGTGCCTATGATTGTGGTTGTTGCCATTGTTGGTACTATTTGTACAATTTCGATGGAGCTCCACTTGGATAATACAATTGTTGCTAGTGGAACTACCTAAGATTACCTTGAGGATAAGGCAACCTTTTGGATGTTTACCTTTGTGTAGGTCATGGATGTAAGGCATACATCTTAGACTCTTGAAGATGTGACACAACAAGGTAACATCCCTTAGGATGTTCATACTGGCAAATATCACATCCATGATCATCGTTTGATTCATTGTCTGCAACCTCTTCTATTGCAACAATTTTTCCCTTACCTTTGTAATATGCACATTTAGCTTCCTTGTGCCTCTTGTGCTCATAGTCACTACATGCTTCTCTGGACTCTTCAACGATTTTGAGGATAGCTTGAAATCTACTATCCATAGAGTCCCTTAACTAATCAACCTTGGCTATAAATTCAAATTGGAATTGTTAAAGGGCAAGCCTTTATTATGCACCCACTCATCAAATATGGATTTGTCCTCACTATCACAAAATCGATTGTAGTTGTACTCCTCTATGCTTTCTCTTTTCATAGATCACCTTCCTCTTTGGCTACTTTCTCTATTAATCTTTATACCTAATAAGAAATTAGTTCTGATAATCGTCCTTGGGCATAGACACCAAGGGTTTTCCTTATTTCATTACAAATCCCATCTACAATGTGGCGAAGTTGAACCAATTGAGAATAACCATGGCCAAGACATTTGTGCATCAAGGCATAGTATTGGCCAATGGTGGCATCCAAGGGTTCGTGTGTTCCTTGTTTTCACCCTTGAATTTTCTTCCTTAAGTTGGACATCCTAGAGTACGTTTGATATTTATCATTGAATAACTCAAACATGGTATTCCATCATCTAATAGATTCCAATTCTAAGGACCAATGCCAACTTTTAAGTTTTTTGATGAGTGTCCTTGGGAACAACTTCAATTTCTACCACTCATTTTCTATGTTTTGTAAGGCACATGCATCATGGAAAGCTTGAAGATGATTCTGCGGATCAAAGTTATATCCTCCTTCAAATTGAGGAATATTGGTCATGTCTAACCTTTTAATCCAACTATCTTTTACATTCTTTGGTGAAATTTTGATTGCCTCTGCGATGTTAAGCATACTTTTGGTAGCAAATAGAGGCTCATTAAGGCCTTGATCATGGTGCCTACAATGCCCTCTACTACCCTTTCATTCATGATGATGGGCCTCTCTTGAACTTCTGTGTCTATGTCTATGATCTTACCTATCTCAATGGTCCCCTTAATTATCATGGTCCCGTCTATCATTGAGCTCATTTCGATAACCTCCATCACGATCTTGCCTTCTGCGATCATGATCAAAGCCAAAGGAAGAAGATGATGATGATGATGATGAAGGGGAAGAGGAAGGAGAACTAGCACCATCACAGTGCCTACTACTACCTCTTTAGCAATCGCAACCACGATTACGATCTTACTTCTTTTTTGCATTCCTTTCTTGACTTGCCCCTCTGGATCCTTCTTTGTCATTGGATCCCTTGTTACTAGAATTAGGATTGTGAACTGTGGAATGCAGATTCTCGTTTTGACCTCCATTGTCGAAGTCAAAGAGAGGAGCATCATTGTATGGAAAACCCCAAGAGAAGGGTTCTCCACTAGCTTGTTGGTACAATAGGAATGGAGGATCATTAAGCCATTTTCCCTTCAAAAACTCATAGCGTTGTTCGAATTGTCGATCCTGCAGACATTGTGCTTCGGTGGGATGATAATCCCTAATGTCAACATCTTCCACATCATACTCCCCATGATGGTCTTAAAGACCACATCATGTAAGCGTTTAATAGAACATTGTAGGAGCAGCATGATTGGATGGTAACACATTGTTGCCCTCCATGTCAGGCCACTGCAACTATTCATCCTAGTGTAAGATGAAGGTGATGTTTGACACATACTCATCTAGGTGAGTATATATGATTCGGTACTATTAATGCTTTGTCAAATGAACATTATCAGCCTTGGGTGGAAAAGCACTCCTGTGAGAAGAAGACATTTTCAGTTAGCAAAATAAAAAGCACAATGTGCTCTGAAAATTGGTTGTAGTAACTGTGAAATAAGATATGACTCTAAGGTTCGTTCCAACAATTTAAATACTTTCACTAGGTCCTAGATAGCACACCAAACAACAAAAAGGTCCCTGAAAATGGTGCCAATGATGAGCAACAAGGTACCCCCTATGCCCAACCATACAAATCACTAAGGTGTTACGCATGATCCAGTTGAATTCCATGGACCTATAGTTATCTTGTAGACTACTTTCTCTAGGAAGTGAAACAACATTGAGAACATTTGTTGTCTTCCCAACTACACTGTGAGGTTCAAGAGCATGGTTTAAGTGTAATTGAGATATATGAATTTTTGTCATGTTATATTTTATGGATGTAATTGCCTACAATAAGAATAAGGGTCGAATAGATTGAAAACTAATGTCTATTGCCTAGCTAGCCTAACATAAGTAACCACCCCACTTTCCTGAACACATATGGCACTACTGGGCTATCAAAAGTTAAGCGTTGTTGGGTTACCAGGTACTATATGAATGCTCAAAGTGGTCGTGCTCATGTTTATTAATCAACTAGAAATAAATTACTTAATTCAAATACATTAAAGTAAAGAGAAATAAAGCAAAGTGCAATAAAGAAAATATTAAGCTATTCTCAGTGCTGCAAGGATTGTCAAAAGAGTTCATTTTATTCCCATCACACTGCTACACTTAGGTAGATCAATGCTCGAACAAAGAACCGTACACACTTTAGACTCCTTTTGTGGGCACTCAAAAAATATTCTAACTCTGAGGAAAAGAAACGACAAGAGCTTCACTACTTTGCTTGAACACTAAACTAAAAACTACTACTAAAACTGGAGCCTAGGCCCAATATTTATAGATTGGGGAATATACCTCAACGTGGAAGTAGACGACAAACAGTGGTTCATCAATTACTATACCCTAAAATGTGTGGCTTTTAGGCATGCCACCTCAAGGATCCAAAGTTGAAGCACAATAGTGATTCCCAAGCCTAGAGACATCATTAAGCCTGGGAGAGCACTCCTCCTAAAGTTATCGAGTAATTTTGCCAAGTTCCTTCAACATGGTTCTCTTAGGCACCTTAGTATATTGTACTCGTTATTTGAGCAATAAATCCTACTTAACATTTCACACTCTCTTCTCTATCAAAGTTACTTTCTATCCCTTTCTATCTTTTCAAAGTTGCTTTATATTGCTTTCTATCCTTTTAAACACTCTTTAATAAAGATCATACATATCTCTATAAGCAAGCATCAATGAATTTGAAATCACCCCAATGTAAAGCTAACCATGCCAAAGTTACTTTCTATCCCTTCCTATCTTTTCAAAGTTGCTTTATATTGCTTTCTATCCTTTCAAACACTCTAATAAAGATCATACATATCCCTATAAGCAAGCATGGTCGTCATCAACGTACATAGACTAGGGGCTAATAAGAAGTCACATCGGGAATCCAAACATTTTGACGGGGCCCAATAAGCATGAGGTGATTACTTTTCAAAAGTGACCCGGAACAAAGCAAATTTGCACGTGACTTCACTTCACGTCGAAAACTTTCAATGGAAACAAAAGAAAAGAATTCTCCTTCTACCAAAGTTCACGCTACTAAAGTCCAGAAACTAAATTCCATCAGAATTTCTAGAAAAATTTTTAAATCGCATGAAAAATAGCATTCATTAGATACTACATGCACAAGTTTGTAACACTCGTGAATTCAGACATTATCCATGACGTTATTAGGCGTTTCAAGGGATCCTTATTTGGAGTTGGAATATTTAGGTCTGAGCGTGGGTACAGTTATTCTGAAAGAATTTAAAACCTTGCCTTAAGAAACTGAATACTGAATCTCTGAATAATGATCCTTGCAATAGTTTGAACTTTGAACAGGGAGGGTTTCGAAAAAGCTGATTAAGATTTTATTCCTAGCACTGAAAGAGTGCAAAAAGCCCTAATAGTAAGTGATCTCAAATCCATGCGATGCACCGAATCTTCCGTGATTGATAACGCTTTCTCGAGAATGAAGATTCTTAATTTCTTATTACAAGATGAAGATAAATGGAGAAACAGACAAATGATTTCATCGAAAGGTCATTGTCTTTGGCATATACGCTCAACTGGTCAAGATTCTGGCCTTAATTTTCCGCATAAGAGCACAAAGAATGATGATACCTTGGATTTGGATTGAAAATTACTGATATCTAGGACTGATTCTCTCATACGAAGGCAATGTGGATGGTTCCATAAAAAATTCAAGGACACTAAATCTGACATGATAGCGGATGGTTCCATCAAAGAATCCCAAGGACACTAAAGCTGAGGTTTTTTTTATCAGGAAACGTAATTGAAAAAGCAACCGTGGATGCACAGATGCACCTAAAAGATCCTATCTAAAAGGTTACCGCCCTAAACTGGCTTACAATGCAAAGAATTATAAGAATACTTATTTGATAACATATAGATCATGGAGAATAATAAAAGCCTAAGTTTGGTGGTAGGTCAGACAGGCAACATCTATTCTTTATTCGTGAATTGCTAACAAGCACACGTATAGCATACAGCCTATTTGTGATTTCAAGTTTGTCATCCCAAAGATGATAAAAAGATGGTTGATTTTAATTTAGCAACACCTGTAAGGGAAAGTAGGAATTGACCCCACAACCTCTCTAACAAAAGATAATGATGAAGGTCCTAATCACTTTGCTGAACTTTTTGGTGCATTTAATTTGTTAGCAATGTAACATGTAAATATTTTGTTATATGTAGAGTCTAAGAGATATAGCCAACTTGATGCTTTAAAAGAAAGTGATGATGCCTTGAGTGTGACATATGTAACAATGAGGTGTTAACCTAGTGGTATGGGTCTTGACCTAGTAACCTCAGGTCACAAGTTCGACTTTACTAGGTAGCCATAAGTTATAAACTTCTATAAATCTTGTGGTGTACCTATGTTTGAATTATTTCAGGTTCCAAGACTTGAGTGTAACATTATACTTTAGAGTTGTGGAGTGGGAGAGGAGGTTGTGTGAAAAAGGTAATGAGGGGTGTTTGACCAACCTAAAAACTATAAATAGTTAAAAAATAGAAAAAATACACACACATACATAAAAATCACACTACATTTGATAAATCAACGAGCATGTGTCAACATAGTCCCATTTATGGCATGTTATGTCATTAGAGTAGCCAAGGTCTTGCAATTTTCTTTCACTAGAGTTAGAATATTTTCTAAGTGCATGTAGTCATAGTTACTAGAAACTAAGTGCCTATAGTCATAGTTACTAGAAACGAGAATGGCACAACGTGATAGCAATGACAATGCAATGGAAATGACAAAAAATTAAGTTGCGAAAAAGAAGTGAGCTTTAAACATAGAACCAACTAGTAACTCTAGCAATTTTTATATTTTAGTAAAATTATGTGTATATTTCTTTGTTCATAGAACAACAATTTAAAATGCAATACAATACAATGATTTTTATATAAAAAAATTTACAATATTTTTATTTATTAGTATCTAAGAACAATTAACCATCTTAGATAGAAGTTAAAGAATTCATTTTAAAATTAAATATTTTTAAAAAAAATGGTAAAAAAAAACCAAAAATATATATTAAGAACAGTTTTGGTCATTGATAAATAGAAATTTTTAAATGAGTACATAACATATTAAGTCCAATACATTAACATGCTAAACTTGTAACATACTTAATATTGTTTATATGATATTGTTACTGTTATTTTTACATATGTTTTTTATTTTTACCACCATCAAACATATTTTCATAATTAGAATCTAGAACTTCCATACGAAGTTCATCATCTCCATCATCTATAGATCCTCCATAATCCCACATTCGATGAGGGCCCATTTTGTAATCTTGAAAAGATTGAGATAATAACCTAATATTTGAATGAACAAAAACTAAATCTTCAACCTTTGCAATGCCTAGTTTGTTGCGTTTTGTTGAGTGAATAAATGCATATTCACTTTAATTTTTTTCACATGTTGATTTACTGAAAACCTATAATACAGAAATGAATTGAATTAAAAACTTAATAAGAGGATTCTACTAAGAAATCTTCGTCAGATAAACATGAGGATTTTGATTATCTTTCTCCATAATAAGTAAGAATGCAAAAAAAAAAAAAAAAGCCCTTTATTAAAATTAAGATGGAAATATGTTACTTTTAGCTCAAATAAAGAAAACAACAAAAATTTTGAGACCTTAAAGCATCAGGGAGATTTTTAATCTATTTTCAAATGGTCAAGTAAATTAGGAGACAAACAAAAGAATTTTTTTTTATTCTTTAAAAGAGGCTAATGTTAATCTTGAGTTGCAAAATAATGTAGGCACTTCCATTTAAAAAGCAACAAGATTTCAAATGTTGGTTGTAGTGCATTATGCCAATCCTTTAAATAGTTTAGAAGCTTCAAATGTTTTGTTTGGAGCAATCATATGTAGGGAGAAAAAACTTCAGAATGGTTCAACCAAAATATAATTTGTCTATCTCCATTACGTTAAATTCTTAGTCTTTTTTTTATTTTTTTATGTAAATAAAACTATCAAAACAATGAATTGAAATGCCTAGAAAATAACATTAACAAAAGCCTACATTAAAAAAACATAAAAAAGAAAATATTTTTAAAATGATTTTCAAGTTGTTGTTGAAATTGTTTTTTAGAACTTTAACTCAAATAATAAGTTATCTAATTATTAGCCTATATATTAAGTAAATAATGAGTTTTACTCTATCTTAAAATCATTACAACATCAAAGAGATTCATTAATATGTAGAAAGAGAGGCACCAAACAGAAGAAAGGAAATATTTTGAAGCAATGTCATTAAATATTCAATTTGCAAGAAAATATTTATAAATATCTTTCAAGTAAACTTTAAAAAAGAAAACTTACTTAAGCTAAAACACAAATTGCTACCTCCTTCAGTAATGGATTTTGAGTTTCACATTGATTCTAAAATGTAAAAGTGTCTAATGCTTCACAATCATATGCATAATCAGGATGTGCAAAATCTTCCTTTGATTTTGATGAGACGTGGATTGCACAAGCCGCAATATCGTGGCCGACGCGATATCGCATCCCCTACGATATCGTGTACGTGATATCGTGTCATTCCCTGCGATATCGCGTATGCGATATCGCGGTCCGCCGCCAAATCTATAAATAAGAGGCGGCACTTCCTTCATTGGACATCATAAGCGTAAAGTAGCGAAGCTCTGGCAGATTGATCACCCTAGAGATAGAATATTTTCCATGTGCCCGTAATAGGAGTCCCCCAAGTGAACGGTTCTTTATTCAAGCAGCTTTGTACCTGAACGCAAGTTGTGTACGGCAATAAAGACGATCTTTGTCGATAAACCTTGCAATGCATGGATAGGTTTAATTAATGTTATTTATTCTTTTCCTAGTAACGCGGCATGAGTACGACTTGGTTACGAGCGTTGACGAACATGTACAGCTAGCCAAGGAATCAGCTACTCATCGTGATTAGTTTCTCTCACCCTTGCCTCCTAGAACATGGGACAAGTATGACTTGATTACGAGCATCTACGGATGTGTACGGCTGGTCAAGGAATCGGTTGCTTGTCACACTTAGGTTAGTTAAGTGCCTCAGTACGACCGCTTCGAGCACGTGCGTTACGTGTGGTAATCCCAGTAACGATTAGCGTTTGGTAGCCACAGTTGCACAGTTCAGGGTGTGTACGGCAAGTGGGAACAGATGCTAACGCTAGGACTTAGTGTTGTAGTTAGAGTTAGTTTTAGTTTCTCAACCCTTCACCGTTTGGCATAGGAGATAGACTAAAAAATACCAAAAAAATCATATACCTCAGACTTGCTTAACCATACACCGTGACACATACAAGCAAGCCTAGGAAGACAACGAACGATTAACCCCAAGTGTTCCATGGGGCGTTTAGGCATTTAGTCTACAGAATTCGACCGGATCGCACATGCTATGCTCGTTTCATATGGTTGAGTGTAGGGGTACTTCGCCACTCATCATTGGCACCATTGCTGGGGACTAAGTGTTTTTACGCCAATTAGAACATTAGGAATCATTCACATCATTGTGAGATTTAACGAACCTTTGGGTTAATCAGTTAATCAAGAACATAAATAACGGTAAACAACAAACCATTAGAATGGCTTCTTCTCATGAAATTAACTCACCTAAGGATAACACAGAAGACAGTCAGCATCACATGCATAACCAAGACTAGCCATGTCCTAAACAATCTAAGGTCACATATACAAATCCTGATGAGTATGTCCCTGACTTTACTTTTATTCTCCATCAAGATGAGCAACTACGATGGAGAGTGATAAGTGGCGAGGTACCCCTACACTCCACCATACGAATACGAGCGTACACGCGCGATCCGGTCGAACTCCGCAGACTAAATGTCTTAACGCCACAAGAAAAACTTGGGGTTAATCGTTCGTTGTCTTCCCAGGCTTGCTTGTATGTGTCACGGTGTATGGTTAAGCAAGTCTGAGGTATGTGATTTTTTTTGTATTTTCGGCTTATCTTCTATGCTACCAGGAGGAAAGAGTTGAGAAACTAAACTAACTCTAACTAAGATCTAAGTCTAAATTAACTAG
>MNCI01009972.1:0-75425 GCA_015680685.1 Gnetum montanum | reverse complement strand
AATATGTATGAAATAGTAAGAAAGTACAAGCATTACACTAAATTCCATAGTGAAATGCTTGAGAAATGTAATAGAATTTGAGAACAAAAATGCACTGCCCCAAAAGAGGGAGTGTGGTTAATTCACAAACATATACATAGTGTACCATAGGCATAGTGCGAGTGCATTCACAGCCTCAATGGCATTGGGTCATGAAGTCTAGCGCTTGTCGTGATGAATGGTGCTTGCCAAGATGGCCACTATTGATGCATTTGATGTGAAGAGAATGCCTTATGCATCTCAATGTGTATGCATTTGAGGGATGTGAAATCATGAGTATGGGGGAGATAAGAGGATATTAGGATAATGGAGTAAATGTGAATATGTTGTAATAAGGATGAGGGGTGGAGGTGCACTCTTGAGTGGCTCAACTAGTCCAATCATGCACATAAGAGCAATGTGGTGACTTGCTGCTGCAATGAGATGCATCTCTACACAACTACCTCTGAGGCTTCATCCAGCAAACACAACTCCAAGAAGACAAGAAAACCACAAAATGTGAAATGCAAGTGCAGATGTCAAATGTGAAGATGCTGCAGGTGCTAGATGCAAAGATGTTGCAAATGTGTCAAATGTTGTGCCAGTTGCAAGTGCTCAGGAAGCCAATGAAGGTGTCAAGGTGACGATGTTGTGAGTCCTATGAAGGTCGCACTAATGGCTGGTGCTCCAAAAAATTAGTAGAATGGTGAAAGGTGATAATGCTGCAAGTGCCCCAAGGGTTTCACCAATGGTAGGTGCTCAAATTAGATCAGCAACATGCCAGTTTAAAGTCCTGGTAGACTATGAACCTAGTTTAAGGCCCTAGTAGACCATGATGTGCTAGTTTATAGTCCTGGTAGATTACTAAATGCTAGTTTAATGTCATAGTGGATAGTGGATGTTGTGCCATTTTAACATCATGATCCAAGGATGAGCTATTGTGCCAGTTTAATGTAATGACCCAAGGACGATCTATGCCATTTTATAGTCATAGTAGGCTATTTGTGCTAGTTTATAGTCATAGCAGACCAGTGCTTACCTTGCTTGTGTAAGGTGTGATGCTGCATGCATGGTCATGCTATGTGCCTACAAGATCTTGCAAAAATCAACTAGAAAGAAAACAACATCAAGAAAAACTTGTTTTAAACAAAGTTAAAATATATGAATGAAAGAAAAGCAATGCAAAAAGTGATAGTTTAGGCCATTCCGGGACGTATGCTAGTTTAAGGCCTTTTCGGGCCATGTGTTTTTGTAGTTTTATCTTTTTTCTTGATGTTTTTCAAATGTAATGTGTAAAATAAGTTGACAAATGTGTAAACAAAGAAAAATGTGTGATCTAAGTGAGTGGGAAAAATGTAAATGCATAGGATAGTTTGATGTAAATGAATGTCAAAAATACATGGCAAGTGGAGGCAAAGGGTAGGCAAGCATCTAGCACATTTTTGGCCCTAAGGGAAAGTCTCGGTCATGTAGTTGCTTCCTAACTAGGCATGGATTAGGGAGTGTGCAAGGCTTAGGATCCTCCAAGAAGCTATTGTCTTCAACCACTTGTTCGGGTGTGTTAGTCTTAGGCACTACATTGGTTGTTATAGGTGTACCACCAAGAAACTCTTCTTCTAAAACTTGCGCCATGTCTATGTCATGGATAGTTGAAGAGGAAGCGTTATCACCATGGATGATAACTTGACCACCTTTGTATGGAAGGTGAATGTCTTGGTGGATGGGAGAGGAGATGATCCTTAGTTGGGCTAGCCAAGGCTTGCCTAGAATCATGTTAAAACCTAGCATCTCCTCTATGATAGTGAAATTTGCACTAATGGGGAATTGCTCTCCTACCACAAAGGCTAAGTTGATTGTACCCCTAACTATGACATGTGATTCGTTGAAGGATCTTAGACACATGGTTTTGGTCAGCCTAATTTCATCTGCTAGACCTAGTTTATCAATGGTGGAGTATAGGACTACGTTTGTTACTACACCATCATCGACATGTACTCTATGGATGATACACTATCCAACACGAATGCTAATGAATAGTGGAGCTATAGTGACATCCCCTCGTTTGGGGTTGACTTTGACTACATCATTGTGAAAGGCTAGGGTTGTTGAACCCAATTCTTGTGGTGTAGGGGGTAGCATTGTTACATGGATGGATGCCTCATTTGCAGGGATTTCCTCTATAACAGGAATGGAGGCCAAGATCTAGGCCAATGCTTGGCAGTGAGTAGATGAGGTCATGAGAAGGTTGTACAAGCTCAACGTTGTGTTCTTTTGCTTGAGCATTTTTTTACCTAGGTTAGTGTAACTACGAAGTCCTTGTCATTGGCTATTATGTTGGCCTTGATTTCCACCATGTGGCTTGAGAGATAGATCTCTCATGGAGGGGACTTGAGCTTGGTTTGCCTAGTCTACTTGGGCATAGGGACCCTAGTGTTTGGTTGTTGCTTACTAGTTGTGGCCTTTGTTTTGGCCATGGGGGTTGCAAGGTGCTCATTTGTCCTCTTACATTACCATTTGGTGGGCCAACCTGGGTTGCTAGGGGGATCAACCTTTGAGGGAGGAGAGATTGAGACGTTGTCCACTGTTGGGCTTCAGAGAGGTGAGAGGCCATCACATTGTGGGACCCTTATGAAAAAGGGTAGTTTAAGAGTTTTTGTAGGGGTTGTTGTGTGACTAACTCATCATGGCACCTTGATGATGAAAGGTTGCTTAGCGGTTGTTGTTGCTACATCATGCCAGTTTAACATCTTAGCGAATAGTTGGTTTGGGACCTTGATCACAAAGGGTGATGTGGATGCCGGAGGTGGCACTTTGATAACAAAGGGAGGCCTCTTGTTTGTGGAGGCCAAGGTAATCTTTGCCTTGCTGGGAGGCACATGGATCACAAAAGGTTGTTGCACAAGTTTGGGCTTGCCACCTATGCTAATGGAGTTTATGACATAGGAGGCATCATCTGTGTTGGATTGACTTGCCGTGTCAATCACTAGTTGGCGTCATTCTATCATTCTCTGTAGGTCATCCTGCAAAGTATGACAATTTTCTGTACTATGACTAGCCAATTGATGGTAATGATAGTATTGGTCCAATTTAAAATGTTGTGGGACTGGGGGCTCATTTGGTACTACTAATGTGGGGTTCCTTAGTAGTTTGCAGTACCTATCATGTTTTTGGTGGGTAATCACCAATACGTGTTTATGTTGGATTTTCCTAGCTTTCAAGAGTTGTTCCAATTGTTTAGAGGGTTGCATTGGTAGTGATTTATACTTTGAGTGATCCTTGCACTAAAATTTGGGCCTTGGGGTGGCTCCTATTGATGTAGGCGAGTTGGCACTAGAGTTCGCGGTTTTGTTAATTGGGGCTTTGGGCTACCTAGCTATTAGGCCACAATTGGTTGCTTTTGTGCTTGCAGCCACTATTGCTACTATTATGTTTTTCTTGTGAGCATGTTGGTTTTTGTAGGCCATATGATCTGGGTCATTGCTAGCTTGCACTACTTCCTCTATGCTTTTTGCTTGGGCAAAGGCTTGGCTAAGAGACTTTGGGGCTAGATAATATAGTTTGGACTTAATGAATTCATTTACTACACCTTTGAAGATGGCCAACAAATGTTCTTTTGCTAGGGGTTCATGCATTTCACTCAATTTAGCATTCCAATGTTGAATAGATTTTGACATGGGTTCTAGAGGCCCCTGTTCAACTTGCATAAGTTGGTCAAGGGTTTCTTTAGGCCTTAGGTTGTACCTGAAGCATGTCACAAATTGGCTTATTAGATCCTCCAAAAAGGAGATTGAGGCCTTGGGGAGTGTGTGATACTAGTCCAAGGCCTTGCTAGTGAGTGACATGGGGAACACGCACATGATGACATGTGGCCAAGCTTGAAGGAGTAGGCATTCAGATCGAAATGTAACCAAGTGTGCATTGGGGTCCCCTTCACCATTGTACTTGGTGAATTATGGCAGCTGGACCCTAGTTGGAAGAGTTAGAGGTGGTACTGTAGGACCTATGGGATCATCTTGGTAGAAGTCCACCACCTTGATGATGTCAGAGGAGGTAGCCTTAAGGCGGTTGATCTCCTCCATCAAGCTTTGGATTAGCTAGAATGCCTGATCCAAGCTTGGAGATGTGCCAACCGATTGCATTAGCTGGGCTTGGGTTGGTTGCATAGCATAGGGAAAAATTTTTGGTTGTGGAGTTTTCCAGCTTAATGTCATAGTAGAAAGTTGTTGCTAGTCATAGTGGATGATTGTTGCTAGATTAACATCATAGTGGACAAGCATAGCTAGTTTAATTTCATAGCGGATAGTTGTTGATGTGTTAGCTAAGCAATGGATGCGGTGATCGAAGTAGGCCATACACAAGTGGGCTGGATAGACACTATAGAGACCATATAGATAGGTGGGATGTAGGATACCTGAGTTGTATGGGGCTGGGAGGTGGCCCCTGCATGAGCATAGTGTTGGGAAAATGCATTAGTTTCTTGCGAGGAAGGCTAAATTGGCATGGTTACCATCTCAAAGAGGATGGGTGGACCAAACTGAGGAGGGAATGTACTAGGGGGTGGTTGTTGGAAGTCAGTGTGGAGGCAGCTCTCATGCTCGGAGTGGGTCTCAAACTCATCTTCTTCCTTCTGTGAGGCTTTCTCGTATGTTGTCCTTGCATCATGCTTGTTTGCACAGATATGTTGAGACAACAACTAGTGGTAGGACTCCATGAGCGGGATTATGTCAAACAAGGAGGAGTTGTACTCCTATTCATTTTGGTGATCTCACTCGTAGTCCTTTTTTGCCTCCAAGTCAAGGTCATCTACTGGTAGTCTTGCTTGGATTTTAGCACAAACAAAATTGTATTGTTTAAGGCTTAGTGTGGAATTCTTTGGTTGGATTGTGGTATCAAATGTGTTAGAAATTAATGTGGAAGGTTGATCTGGATTCATATTCATAGATCAGGTTGTGAAAGTTGCTATTTGTAGAAAATGGCTAACTCTAAAAATGAAAAAAATGACTAAATATGCTGGTATTAGGAAAATGGATAAGTGTAAAAATGAAAGAAAAAAATAATGCTAAGTATGAAAATGTAGAAAAAAAATGCTAAGTATGAAAACTACTAAAAATGGCCAACTCTGGTGCTACACTCACTACGCTGGAGCTTGCTATGCTCTAAGAACTTGTTATGGTCTCTAGAACATCTATAATTTTGACTAAGTGCTAATAAAAAATATAGATAGAAATGGTTCATGCTCTCCTTCTAGTGCCAAAAACTATAGTATCCAAAAACGTTGGTGGCTAGAACACTGAGAGGTTATTAGGCACACAGCCTAACCCCAAATCCATGTGAGGGCCGTGCTGGAGAAAATAGAAATGAGGTGCCCTAAATGATCTTGTCGATCAAATAGGGAATTACATGGTGTTAAAATGATCATATGTGAAAAGAGTTTATCCTACGTTATGCATGGGCATTGGGTCTGGCTCAGCTAGAGCATAGCAGGATATCCAAACCTGATAACAATGACGTGAACGTGCAAATATGTATGAAACAGTAAGAAAGTACAAGCATTATACTAAATGTGAAAGTGAAATGCTTGAGCAATGTAATAATTTGAGAATAACAATGCACCATCCCAAAATAGGGAGCGTGGTTAATTTACAAAGGTATACACAATGTACCATAGGCACAGTGGGAGCACAGTGACAACCTCAATGGCGTTGGGTTGTGAAGTCTGGTGCTCGTTGTGATGAACCGTGCCTGCCAAGATGGCCACTACAATGTACTATGCAATGTTTATAGGGCTGAAAACAGGCTATAATGGGCCATGATGTGCAAGTATGCCTCTCTGCTAGTGTGGTGTGCTCTAGGTCCCATTCGCCCATGGAGCTCAATGCCAAGATCCAAAAATGTCAAATGCCAAGTGCTTAAAAAGGCTCACATCTAGGGAATGCCAACCACTTGGGGATGCCAATAGTCCAGGAATGTAACTGCTGGGAGATGCCAACATTTAAGGAATGCCAACCCTTGAGGAATGCAAATGGTTAAGGAATGTAACTGCTAGGAGATGCCAACATTTAAGGAATGTCAACGCTTGGGGAATGCCAACAGTTAAGGAATGTAACCACTGGGAGATGCCAACATTTAAGGAATGCCAATGGTAAAGGAATGTAACTGCTGGAAGATGCCAAAATTTAAGGAATGCCAACCCTTGGGGAATGCCAATAGTCAAGGTATGTAACCACTAGGAGATGCCAACAGTCAAGGGATGCTAATTGTTGGGGAATGCCAACGGTCTAGGAATGTAGCTGTTGGGAAATGCCAATGGTCAAGGAATGTAACCATTGGGTTCGCAGGGTATTTATAGAAAAATGTGGATCAAGTGCCACATGGTAGTGTGATGGGTGGGACCATGTGTATGCTCATCCAATGTTACATGCAGGACATGAGACACTTGTAGTGTCAAGTTAGCTATGTTGTACTATGCTACATAGCTTGAAAATTGTGCTATGCTACACTACGCTACACAGCATGACATGGTGCTACGCTACACTACACTACACAACATAACCTGGTACTATGCTAAAAGTTCCATCATTCTGATAGGTTTCCAAATTTTTAGTTGTGATGCCAAGACCTAAAATTTTGTGGTGTTTCAATCATAGATGGGCTCATAGTAGACACTAGAAAAACTCTTGGGGTGTATGCCCAAGGAAGATTGTCTAAATTAAGAGCTTATCAAATCCAAAGGTTGATTGAGTAGGTAATAAAAGAATAAGGTGGGCTATGAGAAAGAAAAAGTACAAAAGAGTATAATATGGACCATTCAATTAGGAAATGGGAGGTTTGATTTTGTGACAAAGAGGAGTCACCACTTGATGAAGTGGTAAATAGGAAAATCATGCCCATCCAAAAATCTATTTTTGATATTTTGAGAAAGGTTGATAAATTATGACACTTTGGATGAAAAATTTTAAATTTCTACAAAGATCACTAAAGAATCCAAAGATAAAAATAGTGATCATAACCACAGGAGGTGAAGAGAAGCTGAAAGTGCTTATCAAAGAGGTAAGTGCAAAGTTGTGACCATAGAGGAAGTTGTGAAAACTAACTTTGATGATGAAACTGATTATGACATTTGTTAATACAAACATCTAAAGGGTTGTTTCCCTATGGTGTCACACTTACAAGAGTCTAGGGTGTATGCATTGAATTCTTGACTAGTAGATAGACAAGCACCTAGACGATTGCCTTATCCCCAAGGCAACCTAAGGTAGTTCCACCAGCAATAATAAGGTTGCTACCCAAGTGGAGCTCCTCCACAACCTTATGAACAATACCAATAGTGGTTTCAATCGCAATCATGGGGAATGCCACCACCAAGGTAGCAGTACCCTTATAGGTAATCAGATCCATACGGGTACTATGTTTAGCAACCGATCTCTCCAAGAAGTTCTACAAGTCATACCTCATTTCAGCATTACTATTACCCTCCAGAGTACCTTTAAACAATTCATCATCTACTAGAGGAAAAAACCCATATCAATACCACCCTCCATATCGATCTACACACACAACTCTACCTTCAACCCAATTACCTCCTGCTCCATCCATGCAAGGTGAGATTCCTCCATAACCATAATAACAAAATGCTATGAGGGTTGTACATTCACAACCAGCTTTCCAACTCAGTGGTTTAGATAATCAATCTTGAAAAAGACACTTTGTTGGACCCAGTGATCCTCTCCAACCCTCACAACCTAGTATAGATGATCCTCCTGCATCTCCAATACCCTTATTCTCTGCATCAAATACCTTTGAGTGTCCTTCAAACCAACTACTGCCTTAGATTCACATTATGATGCTAACTCATGTTGTTTCTGACTAGATCAAGGCTAGAAATCTTTCTACAAAAAGATCTAACCTAGGAAGTCCACTCATTTACCTATAGATCAATGGACATGAGCCATGCAAGGCTCTTCTTGATTCTAGTTCTGGAGTTAATCTCATCTCCCATGACATGTACAAGGCTTGGATCCTAACAGCTCTCAAGAAGAGAAACATCTATCTAGAATTGGCAAATCAGTTAATTATTATCCCTTTGGGGTTAGTAGAGGACATTATCACCATAGTGTATGGGTGGTCATATCCTATTGATTTTCTGCTGATCAAGGTTAAAAACTACAAAAGTGACTTCTCCATCATTATGGAAATTGCTTGGTTAAGCACAATCGATGCACATATGGGCATAAGAAACCTCTCTCTAAAAATATCCAAAGAAATGAATTGGGCAAGATAGATAAGAAGTGTATTCCATGCATCACGTACAGTGATAATGGGTGGAATTGCATGCAAAAGATTTGATCCATCAAAAGTACATACATTAAAGCATGTAATCAATGTGCACAAGAGATCAATATTCAAAGGTGTCTATACACTATAGCCACAAAATATGGGGAATCTAATGGCTAATAGCTGACTCAAATAGTAGCACATTATGCATGGAATCAACTGAGAGCCTAACATGTGCTTATGCTGAAGGCATGGTCAAACTTGAACAAGTTCATCCCTAACTCTCTTATGAAGATAATGATGCATGTTGGTGAAAGTTGGAAATCCCTGATAACTTCAAATAGAAGCTCCTAGAAATAAAAAATTTACCAGTGGAAAATCAGTCATAATTAATGCCAAACCTACACCTGAAAAAAAAAGAAAAGTTGTTAAAGGTGATTAACAAATGACCAATAACCTTTGCTTGGTCATATCCTGAGCTAACAGGAATTGATCCAAGGATATTCCAGCATCTCATTTACACCAACCTAGCCATGAAGCCTAGAAGGTAGCTGTAGAGGTGGCTGAACCCCAAATTAAAGTAGATTGTAAAAGAGAAAATTACACAAATCCTTAAGGTGGGCTTCATCTATCCCATCATAGATAGTGAGTAGGTTAGCTAACTCATAATTGTGTTGAAAAAAGATGGAAAATGGTAGGTCTACATCAACTTCAGGCTATTGAATATGGCAACATTTAAAGATCATTTTCCATTGCCATTTGTGGATCAAGTGTTGGACACCATATATGGGCATTGTTGTTACAGCTTCTTGGATGGTTATAGTGGCTATAACCACATCCAAATTACACCATAAGATTAGGCTAAGATAACATTCATGAGTCCTTAGTGGTATTTTTCATATTATAAGATGTCATTTGGTCTATGCAATGCCCCTTTAACATTTCAATGTCTAGTTCTTAGTATCTTCCAATAGCATATTGGTAGTGGTGTGGAAGTCTTCATGGATGACTTTTTCACCTATGGAGGTACATTTGAGCAAGCCTTCAACAACCTTGAGCAAGTATTAAAGAGATGAATTGAAACAAACCTATAGCTCAATTGGAAAAAGAGTCATCTCATAGTCTAAGAAGGCATTGTGCTAGGATATCGAATTCCACAAAAAGGGATCGAGGTAGACCCATTAAAGATGAGGGTCATCGAAGGAATAACCCACTAGCTAGAGATAGTTAAAGATGTTTATTCATTCCTTAGACACAATGGCTACTACCAACGATTTATAGAGAACTTCTCTAAGATTGCAAAACTAGTGGTATAGCTTATAAAGAAAGATGCACCTTTCATCTGGACCAAGGAATGTGAACATGCATTCCAATAGTTAAAAGAGAAACTCATAGAAATACCAATCCTATAAGCACTAGACTAGTCCAAACCCTTCCACATCATGATGGATGCATCTAACTATGCCTTGAGGGTAGTGCTTGTGCAAATGGATGATAAGAAATACCCATACTACATCCACTGCATGAGTCAAAGCATTGTGGGAGCACAATTAAATTACATCACCATGAACAAAGAACTAATGGTTGTGGTGTATGCTTTGGAAAAGTCTAGGCACCATGTGCTTGGCTATAACGTATTCATGCACACATATCACAATGCAATCCACTTCCTCATGAACAAGCCAACAATGAGCCTTCATGTCATACGGTGGCTCGTGATCTTGCAAGAATTTGATCTCATGATGGTAGATTAAAAAGGGACTGAGAATGTGATCAGTGATCACCTCTCTAGCTTAAGATGGGATCATAAAGAGGAGGAGAGCCTACTCTCTAATTTGTTTTGAGATGAACTCATCTTTACAAGAGTAATAAATGAATAAACACTTGAAAAAACAACATGGTACAATGGCATCCTCATCTATCTTCTCACTCAGGAGATGCCATAAGATCTTGACTTTAGATAGAAATAACAATTTCTTAATTGAGAAAAATATTTCATGGAAATAAATAGATACCTTTACAAGGTGTATGTAGATGGCTTGATTTGTTTGTGTGTCCCTAATGAAGATCAACTACACGTTCTCCAAGATGCTCACAAAGGACCTTGTAGAGGCCACTATGCAAGGAGACACATGGCCACAAAAATTCTGATGGTAGGATACTATTGGCCTACAATCTTCAAGGATTTCCACTAGTTTGTTTGATCCTGTGAATGTTATCAATGAGATGGGGGAATGACCACTTTCATGGAAGGTCCTCAATAGTGGATTTAACCACTAGAACCTTTTGACATATGGAGCATTGACTTCATGGATCCCATCACACCCATGTCCAATGAAAAGGCATATATTATTGCAGAAAATGACTACTACAGAAAATGGGTAGAAGTATTAGTTTTTACTAATTTCACATCATCCATTGTTGCTAGATTTATACAAAAAAATATTAAAAATAAGTTTGGGGTGCTACATTCACTAATTTCTAACAATGAAACCCATTTCACAAGTGCAATTTTTAGAAAGTTAATGCAACATTTGGGGGTTGAACATAAATTAACAACATCCTACCAAAACTAAAATGCTTGCAAGAAGGAGAACCCTCTCTACCAAGGGAGAACTAGCCTAGATCTGGAAGGGGCGAATAAGAACAAATCCAAGAATTTTCAGAGGCAACCCATGCAACAAGACCTCTTTGTGAGAAGCTCGAGGTGGAATTTTTTTGACATATTCTAGAAGAAGAAGTGTCCAATAAGTAATCATAGTGAGGAGAAGTTCCCAGTAAGCAATCATAGTGAGGAGAAGTGCCAAGACCTACACCAAGGCTTGAAGTCACTTTGACTCAAGCCTATCTTGATATCATTAGGTCTTGAGAGATTCAATAATTAGTTCTTTAAGAAATAAACTTTTGACCATTCCTAGAGAAAGCTCTAGCAGAAGTCAAAACATAGCTGCAAACCTTTCCCATGTGGCTATTCATCACATCTAGTGGGAATTGGTACATGGGAGAGACATATCTCTCTTGGAACAATCGAAAGCTAGGGTCCATAGTCAAAATCAAGGATATTTAGATATCCTACTCAATTGAAGCTATCGTGTAGGCACTAGAGTTACCTAACTTTGAAACATAGTTGGTGGAGCTATTAATGAAAGATGATCTAGAGGCCAAAAGGAGTGGACTCAGCAATGCTATGAGGTTGACCGTAAGGAGTACAACATACTCACATTGGTAGAGTGTCTCTATTTCAAAATTTTGGCCTATCACTTCAATTTAATGGTGAGGCCCAACATGATGACCATCTTTTCCACTCAAGCATGCATCACTCTAAGTGGAAAATTTCCTACGAACCTTCACAACTCATCTACTTGGAGATTGAAAAGCACTTTAAGGAAAAAAAACGTGGAAGGAAATCCCTACCCTTTTTGTGCATCATCTAAAAACTCTATAAAAGGATAAGAATCATTTGCTACTCCAATGATATAATCAAGCATGCTCCTTTAGCCTCATGGTTTGAAATTATGAAAGAAAAGACACCAACGACAACTCAAGAAGAGGAGAAATCACCAACACCATCACCCAGTTAAGAAACAACACTGAAAGCTCACATAGCCATTGAGTGCTTACACAAAATCTAAGAGCAACACTTGAGTGAGTAAGAGTAGTGTGCAGGGATGAGTGGTGTGGATCCATTTGTGTATAGACTAGAAATGAGTCACCTTAATGAGGTGGCTTGAACAATTAATCAGATGGAGAGGGGTGGATCAATATTCTCTACCAAGCAATGTAGTTACCCACAAGGTTAGATCCCAATGCTCAAGAGGTGATAGTGTCATTACCTCAATATCATGTATTCCTAGAAATCCTTGGGAATGCCACCACTTTTTCAATGTGATTGGAGGAAGGTGAAGGGGCAACTATCCTAGTGATGTAGCAACAAGGATAGGAGATGGTAGTAAGGTAGTTGCTGACTATGTAGCTAAAGTACTCAATGCACCTACAACATTTATACCAAATGTATCTATGGTTTAATATGTGTAGAAATTCATAGGCATGATCATTGAAAAATTAAATGCAACCCATCACAAAGAACTGTTGGATTGACTGGTGGGAACTAGGCAACCAATTTTGGATATCTTTGATTTTTCAGAAAACATCATCACAACCCAGTTCAAGCTATTGGATGCAAGGGGCAAGTGCATCATTCTAGAGGGGTAACTTGAAATGGCTGAAACACAAAATCAATGCTTGGCCATGAACATGGTTAAATTATGTGCCCACCTTGTTGTTCCTATAATTCTCAACCCAACAATAACCAGAGATGAAACTTTCTAATAGCTTCAAGAACAATTCAAGAAGGCTAAGGAGGAAGTAATGATATCCATAGCAAAAGTGAAAATGTATTTAGTTCAGAAGGACTTGGCTGAGATGCACCAGAAGAATGAGGCTCTAACTACATAGAATCATCATCTGCACAATGTTGATGTCCAAAAGGAATAAAGACAAGAATTTATTCATCAATAGCAGGAGTAGCTTGCCAATGTAAACATTGAATTAAGGAGATTGGCCATAGAAAATCAAAATCTATTAATGGAGGAAGTTCAAGCCTTATTCCAAAAGTCTACCATCAAGATCACCACCTAGAAAAATGAGGCTCTCAAGTTTGAAAAAGTAAAGAATCACTACAAAGACTAGGTTGGATTGTAGAAGGAAGTCAATGAGAAGCACATCCAAATGGTAAAGGAAAAAATAAGCAAATCTCTCCAACAACTCCAATAAGAAAAAAAAGTTTGGAAACCCATCATTGATGGGATTTATGCCTACAATAAAGTAGAGATTAGACAAAAGGAGTTGCAAATAAAAGAAATGAGAGTACATCGAGTTAGTCAATCTCCATTACACAAGCTTGGCTATGCTAACTACTAGAAGGTAGTGATTAGAGTTAGAGAAACAAGTGGCTAGTTGGTATTTGTTATACGAGGTAGAGTTCAAGCACCTCAAAGATACCAAGTAGAATCTTGAGATTATAAATGATGAACTCAAAGTTCTTAAAGCATGATTCATAGATCAATGATCAACTGCTATGAACCTAGCCAAAAGGATGAATGATTATCATGAGCTGAAAAATATAGTCATAGCATTTGACATTGAACATAAACAATTCATTGCCTAGTTTATCAATGCAAAGGAGTTGTTTTTAGTAATCCCATGTCCTTGGGATGTGCCCATTCTAACTCACATTAGCTAAGCTACATGGATTTTGCATGATTCTAGAAGGAAGAAGGAGAAAATGAAAGCACTACTGGATGCTTTTCACCTCCCACCAGAAGTTGTAGCAATAGTAGGATAGCCACAACTACCTTAACCACCAAAAATGTGTGAAGCTAGAGAAAGTCCCTTAAAACCTCAGAGCCACCACCACCTAGAACTATTTGATCTTCTTGACCAAACTTCATGCCATCAAGGAATATGCTATTCAATTTTGATAGTCATGTCATGGTGTTTAATTTTGTGTCATGAACACCATCATTTTTGTAATGTGTTCATCTCTACACTCAGGCACTCCATTTCTTGTTTATTTGTTTTGTTTGTGAAAGACTAATCAATAATCCCATATCTTTCCTATTTTGTAAAAGAACTCTAGAATGAGTTTTCATTTAGTCATCGGGGTATGATGAGTCTTAGTTTTGTGGCTACGTCGATCAGGCCTCGTCAATGAAACCTTGTTGACTGAGCCTTGTTAATGCATCATATCATGCATTGATAAGGCCCTGCTAATGTACTGTCTAGGTTTCAGTTATAAATACATGTCTACCAACCACATTTATGGCATCAATATTTTGTAGCAACAAAGCTCTTGCAATTTTTTTATTTGAGAGTTAGAATTTTTCTCCTAAGTGCCCACAATAGTAGTGATTGAGTGTACAGCTCTTTATTCGAGCATTGTTGTACCTAAGCATGATAATGTGTGTGACAATAAAGATGAACTTTCTGATAAAACTTGTAGCATTCTAGATAGATTAAATATTTTATTTATGCATTTAATGTTTTTAGTTATTTACTAAATTTTTTCAATTATTTATTAAATATTTTATAATAATTAAGTTGATGAAGTAATTAAATAAGATAACCTAAATAGATTAAACACATAAGTACGATCACTTCTAGCATAACACATATTCGCTTGGTAATCCTAGTAGCGTTATTGCTTGGTATGCCTAGTAGCGTAGTGCTTGGTCACCCAGTAGTGCATACATGAATTCAGGACATGTATAGAAAGTGGGATTTGATGCTTATGTTAGGACTACTTAGATATTAGTTAACTAGTTAACTTAAGTACTTAGTCCAACTATTTTATTTTTCTTTAAACACCAGACCATAAAATACAAAATGATAAAAAATTAGATGCCTCAATTACACTTAACCATACTAGTGTACATCACAAGTGTAATTGGGAAGACAATAATTAACCTTAAGGAAAGATTCACTTCTTAGAAGACTAGTGCACTAAAAACTACAAAGTTCATAGGATTCAAATAGATCACATGTGAACACTTTGTGATTCTTATGGTTGGGCATAGGGGTACCTTGCCACTCATCAATGAAGTACTTCATCCAATAAACAAATTATTGCTTCTTCCTAAAGTCAAGATCTTGAGTGAGAAGGTAAGTGAGGATACCATTGTACCATGTTATTTCTATGGGCACTTGGTCATTTATTGCTCCTGTAAAGAGGAGTTCATATAGAAACTAATCAAAAATTGAGATCTCCTCCTCTTTATTATCCCATCTTAATCAAGAGAGTTGGTCAGTGACCGTGTTCTTGGCCCCTTTCTAATCTACCATCATGAGATCGAATTCTTTCAAGATCACGGGCCACCATATGATATGAGGGATCACTGTCAGCTTATTTATTAGAAATTGGATGGCACTATGGTCTATGTGCATAATAATTTATAGCCAAGCACATAGTACCTAAATTTGTCGAGATCATACACCGCTACCATTAGTTCTTTTTCAGTTATAGTATAATTCAATTATGCACCCACAATGCTTTGGCTCATGTAGTGGATGTAATATGAATGTTTTTTATCATCCAACTACATAAGCATAACTTCCAAAGCATAATTAGATGTGTTTGTCATTATTTAAAATGGTCTAGACCAGTTTGGTACCTACAGAATTGGAGTTTCTACAAGTTTTTCCTTCAACTATTGGAATGCATGTTCACATTCCTTGGTCTAGATGAATGGAGCATCTTTCTTCATCAGCTCAACCAGTGGCTTTGCGATCTTAGAGAAATTCTCTATGAATCGCTAGTAGTAGCTAGTATGTCCAAGGAATGATCTAACATCTTTGACTATCTCTAGCTAACATGTAATTCCTTGGATGACCCTTATCTTTTCTAGGTATACCTCAATCCCTTCTTGTGAAATATAGTGCCATAACATAATGCCTTCTTGAATCATGAGATGACTTTTCTACTAATTGAGCCACAAATTTATTTCCACACATCTATTCAATACTTACTTAAGGTAGTCCAAGTCTTGCTCAAACATAGCTCCATAGGTGGAGAATTCATCCATAAAGACTTCCACACCACTATCGATATGCTACTAAAAGATGCTAAAGGTGAGGCATTGGAATGTTGTAGGGACACTGCATAGAATGAATGACATCTTACAATATGCAAAATTTCCCCAAGGACTTGTGAATGTTATCTTGGCCTGATCTTTTGGTGCAATTTGGATTTGGTTATAGCCACTATACCCATCCAAGAAGCTATAATAGCAATGCCAAGATATGGTGGCCAATACATGATGCACAAATGGCAATGTGAAATGAGCTTTAAATGTTGTCATATTCAATAGCTTGAAGTCAATGTAGAGCTACCACTTGCCACCTTTCTTTGGCACAATTATGAGTAGGCTAACCCATTCACTATCTGCAATAGGATAGATAAACCTTTCCTTGAGGAGTTACTCAATTTCCTCCTTGATTATCTACTTCAATTTGGGGTTCATTCATCTCTGAAACTATCTTCTTAGCTTCATGGTTAAGTCAATGTAAATGCGATGCTCACATTTCCTAGGATCAATTCCTATCATCTTAGGATACGACCAAGCAAAGACTATTGGCCATTTCTTAACCATCCTTAATAAATTTTCTTTTTATTTAGGAGAAAGTTTGGCATTAATTATAACTAGCTTACCATTATTTAAGAATGCATATTTCATGTTGATTAGTAGAGTTTTCAGCTCTAGGGGTTCTTATTTGAAGTTATCAGGGATTTCCAACTCTTCCTAATAGGTATCATCATCTTCATTATTAGAGAGTTGGTGATGAACTTGCTCAAGTTCATCCATGCTTTCAACATAAGCACATGTTAGGCTCTTAATTGGTTTCATGCATAGTGTGCTACTATCTAAGTCAACTATTAGCCACTAAGTGCCCTCTTTTTTTGTGGCTACTACGTATAGACACCTTTGAATATCTATTTCTTGTGCACACTGATTACATGCTTTAATGTATGTACTTTTGATGGACAAAATATTTTGCATGCAATTGCACCTATTATTGCAATACATGATGCATAAAGTACACTTCTTTTCTTACCTTCCAAATTCATTTTCCTTAGATATTTCCAAAGAGAGGTCCTTTATACCCATATGTGCATTGACTGTGCTTAACCAAGCACTTCCCATAATGATAGGGAAGTCACCTTTGCAGTTTTCAACCTTGATCACTAAAAAATTGGTAGGATAGGATCACCCACTAACTTTGGTTACAATTTCTTTCACTAATCCTAGAGGAATAGTAATAGATTGGTTTGCCAATTCTAAATAAATGTTTTTCTTCTTGAGAGGTGATAGGTTCTAAGCCTTGTAAATGTTATGAAAGATGAGATTGACACTGAAATTAGAATCAAGAAGAGCCTTGCAAGGCTCATGTTCAGTGATCTATAAGTAAATGAGAGGACTTCCTAGGTTTAAATATTTTTATGGGAAGATTGCCAGCCTTGATCCAATCAGAAATAGCATGAGTTAGCATTAAAGTACAGATCCAAGGTGGCATTTGGTTTGAAAGGCACTTGAAGGTATTTGATGTAGAGGATGAGGGTGTTAGGGATGCATGATGAGTAACTGCATTAGGTTGTGAGGGTTTAGAAAGACTGTCAAATTAAAAAAAAAGGATTATTTCCTAGATCACTTGTCCAAAACACATGAAGGAAAAATCAATTGTGAATGTACAACCCTCATAGCATTTTGTTGTTGTGGCTATGGAGGAATTTTTCCCTGCATGAATGGAGCAGGAGGTAACTAGGTAGAGGGTGGAGGAATGTGTGCAGACAAATGTAGAGGGTGGTATGAGTATGGGTTCTCTCCTTAAGTAGATGATGAATGTGTTAAATGGTACTCTAGAGGGTAATAGTGATGCTAAAGTGAGGTGTGGCTTGTAGAACTTCTTGGAGAGACGAGTTGTTGAACATAGTACCTATATGGATCTAGTTCCCTATAAGGATACTACTGCCTTGGTAGTGGCATTGCCCATGATTATGGTTGGTGCCACTATTAGTATTGTTCATAGGATTATGGTAGAGCTACACTTGGATAATAATTTTGTTGTTATTGGTGGAACTACCTTGGATTGCCTTGAGGATAAGGTAATCATGTATGTGCTTACCTATGTGCTAGTCAAGGATTCAATGCATACATCCCCAGACTCTTGTAAGTGTAACACCATGGAGCAACACCCTTTTGGATGTTCATATTGATATATGTCACAACATGTATCATCTTTGAAGTCTATCTCCACAACTTCTTCTACTGCAGCAACTTTGCCCTTACCTCTCTGGTAGGCACATTTAGCTTCTTTCCACCTCTTATGGTTATGATCACTATTTTTCTCTTTGGATTCTTTAGCAATCTTCATAGTATTTTGGAATTTTTTTCATCCAAAGACTTCCATAATTTATCAACCTTTGCTAAAATATCAAAAATAAATTTTTGGATGGGCAAGGTTTTCCTATTTACCACTTCATCAAGTGGTGACTCCTCCTCATCACAAAATCGAACCTCCCTTTTCCTGATGGAAGGATTCCTATTATACTTTCTACACTTTCCATTTTTTGCAACTCACCTTCTTCTTTCACTACCTACTCTATAAGACTTTGGATCTGATGAGCTCTTAATTCACATAGTCTCCCTTGGGCATAAATGCCAAGAGTTCTTCTAGTTTTGGCTCTAAGCCCATCTATAATGTGGTAGATCTATTCCCTTTGAGAATAACCGTGGCCAAGGCATTGATGGAAAAGTGAATAATATCTACCCATGGTGACATCCACGGGTTCATGTATTCCTTATTTCTAAACTTGGATTTTCCTTCTCAGATTGGAAACTCTGGAGTACGTATGGTATTTATCATTAAACAACTCTAACATGGTACTACATTGGTGAATGGATTCCAATTCCAAAACTGTTACCAGCTCTCATCTTCCTTAATGAGTATCCTAGGGAAAAGCTTGAGTTTCTACTAGTCATTTTCAATGTTCTATAAGGCATAGGCGTTGTGGAAAGCTTGTAGATGATTTTGCGAATCAGAATTATATCCCCCCTCAAATTGTGGAATGCTATTCATGTCTAAGCACTTAATCTGGCTATCTCTCACATGCCTAGTTGGAATTTTGACTACCTCTGTAATGTTAAGCATGCTTTGAGTAACCAATAGAGGTTCATCATTATGATTGTGTCGATGAAACTGATGATGGTTTCTATTACCTTTGTGTTTGATGGCCTTGATGGTCTATGTTGTCTCATTGATCACCCTCATCATAATTATTTCAATGGTGGCTTCTATGAGAACTAGCAAATGAAGAGGAATGTTCAAAATCAGATGAAGAGGAAGGTGGATCACCACCACCACCATAGTGTCCACCATCATCTCTTCATTTATTATGACCACCATCCTTAGATACCTTACCATTATAATGTTTACCCAAGTCCCCACCTTGACTGTCACTTCTTTCTAAACCTAGTTTATGAATAGTGGACTACAGGTTCAAGGTCACAACCTCATCACCAATAATAGAGGTGGAGAATTTTCATATTGAGAACCCTCAAGGGGAGGATTCACATTGTCATCTTGGTTTAGTAGGAATAAGGAATTAGTAAAATGTTTTTCCTTTTCAAGCTCATGGTGCTTCGTCTGGTCTCAATCTTGCTTGTTTGTGTTTCTGTGGGATGGTAGTCCTAAGTGTCATGATCATTCACAACGTATTCCTTGTGAAGATCCAAGATTCCTAACTTCTTAAGGGTTTGAAATAGCATCTTAGGCAGATCAATCAAGGGTCAATATGATGTTTCCCTCCATATCATACCATCATAGCTATTCATTTTGATGTAGGATGAAGGTGAATTCTAGTACATACTCATCTGGATAAGTAGATACCACTTTGCACTCCTATGGGACTGATGGTTTATCATCTTCACAACTGTGGGAAGAAGAAATTTTGCAACAAATAAAATTATTAGTATGCTTAGTAGTTATATGTCATGTGAGAGTGATGTTGACCTTAAGTTCATCCAATGATATTAATAATATTCACTAATCTTAGATAGCGCATGTTTCAACAAACAAAGTCCTTAACAATGGTTCCAATAATGAGTAGCATAGTACCCCTATGCCCAACCATACAAATCACAAAGTGTTCATGCATGATCTAGTCAAATTTCATGGACTTTATAGTTTCTAGTACACTAGTCTTCTATGAAGTGAACCTTACCCTAAGGTTATTCATTATCTTCCCAATTACACTTGTAAAGCATACTGGTATGGTTAAGAGTAATCAAGGCACATAATTTTTATCATTTTGTGTTTTATGATTCTGGTGCTTAAAGAGAGATAGAGTAATTCAATGACTAATTTAGTTTAACTAACTAACTAATCCTTAACTAATTCTAACATAAGAATCTAGTCCCACTTTCCATACACATCATGAACCCACGTATCCACAACTAAGTTACCAAGTCCTATACTATTGGGCACATCAAGCAATAACGTTGCTAGGATTTACCAGTGAATACATGTTATGCTCAAACCAATTGTACTTGTATATTTAATTTATCTAGTGATGAGCATCAAGGTACCCCTATGCCCAACCATATGAATCACGAGTGTTCACATGTGACTTGGTCGAATTTCGAAGACTGTGAGCAATTATGCACGTAGAATTCTAGCCATCAAAATCCTAGTTAGAGTAGTCGTTATCTTCTCAACCTCACTTGTGACATTCTAGAATGATGGTTAAGTGAGACTGAGGCATATGATTTTTTTATATGTTTTCTTTTATCTTTAATATCTAATTCTTCTAACATAGGGAGTGAAAGGCTAGATAATTTAAGATTTTACTACTCTATCACTTGACTGCCCCTAGCATAAGTAGCTAGTCCCACCCTCCACACACATCTTGAGGATGTCCTAATTACTATTGGATTGCCAAGTGTCAAACATATATTGGAGGTGGCCATGCTTATGTGTTCTCATGAACTACGAAAGTGTATTGTAACTATAAAGAAATAACAAAAGCATTAGAATTATTAAAGTATTAAAATATTAATTCTTAAGTAATCTAGTTCAAATGGTACAAGGAATGTTCAAAAAGCTTTTCTTTATTACTGTTCACACCAATGGGCTCAAGTACATTAGCACTCGAATAAAGAGCCATACACTCTTTGAACTTCTTCTATGGGCACTTGGAAAATAATCTAACTCTTGCAGGAACAAACTACAAGAGCTTCACTACAACTTGAATAAAAGGTTCCATAAATGCGGTGGGTGCACTCATATTTATAGTGGAAAATGAACCTTGTGTTAATGAGGCCACATCAACACATGGAAAGATGTGTTGATGGGGTCACATCAATGCAGCCATGTTAACGAGGCTTCATCCACATGGCCTAGTCAACATAGTTGACTGGATACTTCATCATACCCCCCACAACTGAGTGAAAATTCATCCTCGAGTTCATTACAATTTGGAAGGTATGAAGTTACTAGCGACATACATGGAAAAACACATCAATACACATGCTGATGCTAGCAACACACCAAGTTTCCAAGTGTACAGAAAAATTACAAAACGATGGTATTCATGGACAAAAAAATTGAACATCTTAACAGCAATGGACTCATAACCCTATTGAGATGCTAAAGTTGCTGAAAAGGATCACATAGTTCCTAGTGGCAGTGGTTCTGATGGGCCTTCGCTAGCTTTAGGTGCATGTGGTGGTTGAGGTGGTGGTTGTGGTTGTCTTGTGATTGTTGCAACTTTTAGAGGCAATTGAAAAGCCTCCAATAGTGCCCTCATTTTATCTTCTTTACTTTTAAGATCATTCATATTCCAATCAGCTTCACCAATGTGTGTTGAAACAGGAACATCCCAAGGACATGGAAGTGTAGGAAACAACTCCTTTAAATTGACAAACTAGGTAGCAAACTATTTTCATTTGATATCAAATGCTCAAACTAATGCTTGCAGGCACTAGTAGTTATTCATTTGTTAGGCTAAGTTCTCTATAATAGAGCATTTTCCTTCAAAGTAGGTGCAAAGAACTTCAAGTTCCGCATTTGCTGTATCCAACTTTTGCTTTGTCTCTTTATGCACCTTGAACTTGCCCTCGTATAAAGAATACAAGGTGGTCACTTCCTTCTCAAGGTCTAACCATGACCTCCTAGCTATAAGAATGGTCAATTTTTCATAACGAAGATTGGCTAGTTCCATATATTTCTTCATTTCATCAATCTACTACTCCTTGAGATGAATCTCAGCTTGGTTGTAGGTGTTTAATCCATCAAAGATTGGTTGCCATACCTTGCCTCATTCCTTGAGTTGTTGGCAGGCTTAATTCATCTTAGCCTTTGCAACTTGTATTTCTTTCTCATTAATTTCTTGTTGCAATCCCACTTGGTCCCTGTAGTGATTTTTCACTTGTTCAAACTTGAGGGCCTCATTTTTCCAAGCAGTAATTTCAATGGCTAAATTCTGTCACAAGGCTCATACTTCCCATTGATAGATTATGATTTTTAGTAGCCAATATTCTCACATTAGTGTTTAGCCTAGCCATCTACTCGTGCTATTGATGGATAAAATCTTTCATTTTTTGATTTTTGATACCAATATTGCGCAAGCGATGAATTTCTATGGTCAACCCAACATTCTCCTAAAGGACCTCTACCAAGTCCTTATTTAGATGATAAGAATGAGCTTCCATTAAGGACTTGTCATAGATCACCAACTCTTGCTCATATATAACCTTTTGAAGCTTGGTTTGAAGCTATTGAAAAGCTTCATCTTTGGTAAGTTCATGATTGAGTATAGCTAGATTGGTAAGTTAGGCCCTCAGTTGGCCATCTTCTGTAGCTAATCATTGATTGTTAGCTTGAGTTGCTTCAAGTTACCCCTCTAGGATGAGGCACCTACCCTTTGCTGAGAGTAGCTCCAATTGAGTTACAATGATGTGCGAAAGGTCAAATACATCCAGGAGAGGTTGCTCAATTCCCACTAATTGGTCCAATAATTCTCCATGTTGTGCTACATTGAATCTACTACACTATGTCCCTATAGATATCTGGACATCTGTAAGCCCATGTACATCTGGTACAGGTGCTGTAGGTGCATTGAGAGTCATGGAGATCATACCAAGAATCACTTTTTCCATGACTTCCTATCCTTAGTGTTGCATTACCAAGATAGTTGCCCCTTCACCCTCCTCCATGCACACTAAGAAAGTAGCAACATTTCCTAAAATATCTAGAAATAATTTTGGGTCATTGACACTATTACTTCTCAAGCACTAGGATCTATTCTTGTGGGCATTTGTGTTCATGTGCTAGAAAGCATCAGCCCTACCCTCTCCATCAAGCTTAGAGATTAAGCCACTTGTTCTAGATGGCTCAAGGTAGGGTGATACACAAAAGGGTCTCCACCACTACTAGTTCTTGCTTGTTGCTCTGGTTGATGCAAGAGCGATTATCCAATCTTCCAAATGCACTCTATGACCTTGCATGAGTCTAACCCTATTGCTTGTGCAGGTAGTGGAGGTGGTTGCTACTCTTCCTTCATTTGTGTTGTGGTAGGTGATTTATCTTTCATCATTTCATGCCACGAGGAAATTAGGGCATGACAAAGTGTGTCATTGGTGTAGCATGCTATCCCTACCCATTTGCACAATTTTCTGGTTAGGCAAGGAAAGGGCAAAGCTCACCTTCCATGTTCATTTTCTACAAATCGTTTCTCAATTTCCAAAAAGAGTAACTGTGGAAGGTTGATAGGAAATTTTCTGGTTAGAGTGGAACATGCACAAGTAGAGAAGGTAGTGATCTTACTAGGTCTTACTATTGGATTTAAGCAGTAAGATGCAATTTTGATGTAAAATCTCTTTCTGGTGGTCAATGTGCCAAAATCCTTATGGTCTACCCCATAGCATTACCTAATCCACTTCCTTTTTCACCTTTGTTCTAGAATTTTTACCACATTAGCCCTAATCATAGGCAACCCAAGAGCTTGCATGATTGCCTTTGCAGAGTGAGACACATGGATATCCTTGATTCTTACTCATGACCCCAACTGCTGATTTTTCCAGAAGAGATAGGTTTTCCCTAGATACCATTCACCACTAGACATGATGATTAGCCACATAGGAGAATTTTTTAGTTGAGTTCTAACTTCTTCTGGTGCATTTTCTAGAAATGGTCCAAAGTTTAATTCTTGATGGACCATTCGTTATAGCTATTTTACCTTGATAGCGTCAAGGTGAACTCAAGCTGTCGCGCTATTGCTAGAGTCTCATTCCCATGCAATTTTTCTACGGGGACTTCTTCTTTAGGAATTTGATGAACAGATTTCATGTCAGGTTCTTCGTAGAGAGGGCTAGTTGCATGTGAGCCCTTTACATGCTCCTAAGGTCACATGCCCCATTCCCATCTAGTTTTAGGTTGCTTGTCCCAAAGTTGTAATAGTTCTTCTTCCCTTAGATGCCTCAGTTTAGGTGCCATCTACAATCACAACATAACCACAAATTAAAATGTGTGCATGTTGCTCAAAATGGCAATAATATACCTTCCCATTATGGCTAGGCTATGACAGTGACACGTACATCCTGTTTGATCTAAGATGATGTAAACCATTACATGTGGCTTCTCGAAGTGTAGTTGAAGGGTTAAAAATAATGAAATATGATGAATTAACACTAATTCTTTGATTAATCCTAAGAGGTTTTAAGTATTTAATTAGCCATACATTCATAATATATAAAATCATGGGCCCCCATGATGCAAAGCATACCTCCAGTAGCAAAAGGGTAAAAGAATGATTGGATTTGGATAAATGATAGGAAGGTTATGTGTTCAGGAAGGAGATTAGATTTAAAAAAATCAAAAAACTCCCCTATCTTTATGAACAAATGGATAAAATTCAAAGGCATGACATGTGTAGATATAGTATTGTTTAGTTGCATTGACAGGGCCACATAAACAGGGCTGCACAAATGCATGGGGATGTGTATACGGGGCCTAGTTGACACAGTTGTCCAGCTATGTTGACCACTAATTACCGATGAATTAAAGGCCCAAATCTATGAATTTTAGCACAAAATTAGAGTCATTCGAGAGCTTAGAGACCTGAGAATAGCATGAAATAAAGAGGAAGGGATGTCAGTTTCAAAAGAAGAGTCAAATTCAAGAGAACATCATAATATGTAGCTTGGGCGATGGAGAGCCTCATGATGGACAACATAGAGATGGTCAATGAATTATACCAAAGGAGTAGGAGATTAACAAGAGAAACCAAAGGATATGTAAGTGATTCCTTCCCATAGTAGGCTCTAGCCTTGTTTTCCCTTCCACATCTTCAACTTAAGAGTCTATGGACCCCATAGTTAATTAATGGCCACCAAGAGTTAATACTCGTATCCCTGAGAACCAACCAAAGGATTTAAAAGTACCAGTAAACCAAGATACACAATCAAAACATGAAACTAATAGTCAAGTGAGTAACAGGTAGCAACTGATGAGGGGAACAGTGTGTGGAATGGACTTCCGATGTCAAGATTGATAAAGTCCCTTTGTGAAGCATGTGGTTAAGTGACCTAATAAGAATCTATTCTAGGTTTGGATCAAGATCGACCATTTCCAGTGACATCACAGTGATGGACTAATACCAACCTACCCACTCAAGACATACACATGCCCTCAGAGATCAAATCCCATTCCTTATAGAGAAGAAAAGGAAAGTAGGAAGTAACGAGGGGCATTAGTTAGAGGGGACCTTCAAGCCTGGGTAACATGGCTTTCTAGCCCCATCACTAGTGGTTGTAGCCCATTATTTGATCCAAGGGGTGTGCTTTAAATTCCCATTATTATTATTTTTTATTTTTGAATGGGAACCACACCATACAAAGATATATTGATTGGTCCAAGGGTTATTCTTTGAATTCCCATTATTGTTTGTTTTTTTCTTAAATGGGAACCACACCATGCAAGGACATGTTAGCTTCTTGTTATTCATCGACATGGAATGGGAAGAAATCCCTAAGGACATCAACGCACAAGAGATCATAGGAGGATACATAGTCCACCACATCCCCTTGAAGTCACACCTTGTTCCTTACCACTTAGATCTTTCCCTAGTCTGGAATCCACCAAGGTCAAAGATTTATTGGAGTTGATTAATGGAAAATGGACTATATTTCTCTTGATCCTAGGACACCATAGAAAAGTGTGAGTGGTTAGATGTCATGGATTCATTGCCTATTGCATGAAAGAAAGTATAACTTAGTTTTCTAAAACCAAAATGCTAAGGTAAGAACTAGATAGAGTAGGCAAACCATAATATCCAAACCACCGTTAGGAGAAACTATCACACCATTACATCCTATGACAATAAGATGACTTATTAGTGAAAATAAATAGAGGAAAATAAAATAGAACAAAACAACTAAAAATAGAATAAAGGTAATATATATATATATGTATTAAAGAAAAACTAGGTAAGAATTGTTAAACATATGAACGATGGTGTAAAAAAAATGTGTAAAAAAAATATAGAAAGGAACCGAGAAGCAAGGACAACTATTTTAGCATGAGTAGCGATCTCCCCCACGACTATGCTTGGAGGAGGAGATTCGAAAGCTGGAATGTGGCTAACCACTTGGTGAAGTGGTAGTGGCACTAGTTTGGTGTAGTTCCTGGAAGGGTTTCAATTATTGCATGTTGACCAACTACATTTGTGTTGGGTCTTCAGTTGTGTGTATAAGTAGGGTCCCAGATGGAAAGGTCTCAAAAATAATATAAGGTCCCTTCCACAGTGTTCGAAACTTAGTCCATTGCAACACATGTGTGGGGTTCCAATAGAGAACTTTATCTCCATGTTGAAATGTTAGCTTTTGAATCCTAAGGTCATGACATTGTTTGTTATATGCCTTATGCATCTCATTTGATGATAGGGATACTAATTGATTCTCATCTAGCACATTCAAGTTGATGAGACATTCTCATTGTGCTAAGGGTAAGTCAAGACCTAAGTCACTTGCGGTGGATAGTGTTCAAAGTTCTACATGAATCAGAAGCATTGGTAGTTTTTTGTACATCAACTCATAAGGGGAGTAGCCTATAGGAAGTTTCCGTGTTGAGTAGTAAGCCTAGAGGGTTTCATTAAGCTTTATGCTCTAATCCCTCCTATATTTGCTAATTGTCCTAGTTAGGATCTTTCTAATCTCTCGATTTGTAACTTCGACTTACCCATTGGCTTGGGGGTGATAGGGTGTTATTAGTTTATGTTCTACCCCCAAATGTTGCATGAGTTTACTAAAAGTAGCACCAGTGAAGTGAGTTCCATTATCTGAAATGAGTGCACATAGCACCCCAAACCTATTCACGATTTGCTATTGAACAAACCACATGGCTGTGGTTGAGGAATAGTCAGTGATGGCTGCCACCTCTGCCCACTTTGTACAGTAGTCCATTGTGACAATAATGTATGCCTTCTCATCTGACATGGGTGTGATGGGGCCCATGAAGTTGATGCCCTAAATGTTGAAGGGATCTAGTGGTTGAATCCACTATTGAGGTTCCTACATTCTTGTCGTCATCCCATCATTTCTTTGACATTAATCACAAGAGCAGACAAACCATTGAGCATCTCTAAAGAGTGTAGGCTAGTAGTATCCTACGAGCAAGATCCTAATGTCTATGCACATTCTTACATAATGGCCCCCACAAGGGCCCTCATGAGCATCCTAGAGGATGTGTAGTTGATCTACATCAAGGATGCAGCATCAAACCAAGCCATTTGCACACACCTTGTAAAGGTGTCCATTGATTTCCATGAAGTGCTTGGCTTTATGAAGAAACCATTGTTTCTTCCAATGATCCAAATCCTTTAGTAGCTCTTGTGTAAGAAGATAGGTAAGGATGTCACCAAACCAATTTGATCTTGTGGGTGCCTCCTTTGCAATTGCTCTAGCAAAGAGTTCATTTGGAAACTGGTTAGAGAGTGGGCTCTCCTCCTCTGTGTTGTCCCGTCATAATCGAGACAAGTAATCAACAACCACATTCTTAGTTCTTTTTTTGTCTACCATAGTAAGATAGAATTCTTAAAGGATCATGAGCCACTGTATGACATAGGGACTCACTGTTGGTTTGTTCATAAGGAACCAGATGGGATTGTGGTCCATATGCATAAACACCTTGTATCTAAGCACATAGTGTCAGAATTTTTCCAAGGTAAACACCGTTATCATTAATTCCTTTTCAGTGGTGGTGTAATTTAGCTGAGCACCCACAATACTTCGACTTGCATAGTGGATGTAATATGGATATTTCTTCTCATCCAACTATGTGAGCATGGCTTCCAATGCATAATTAGATGCATCTTTCATGATGTCAAATGGTATGGTCCAATCGGGTGCTCATAGAATTGGTATCTCTATGAGTTTTTACTTTAGTGTTTGGAATGTAGATTCACATTCCCTAGTCTAGACAAACAGAGCATATTTCTTTGTCAACTCCACCAACAGCTTGGCGATCTTTGAGAAATTCTCAATGAAGTGTCGGTAGTAACTAGTGTATCCAAGGAATGATCGGACATCCCTTACAGTTCACGACTGACTAGTAATTCCTTGGATAATCCTGATTTTCTTAGGATCCACTCCGATCCCTACTTGTGAAATTTTATGCCCCAAAACAATGCCTTCTTGGACCATTAGGTGGCTCTTTTGCTAGTTGAGCTGTAAGTTAGTTTCTACACATCGCTTTAAAACTTGATCAAGGTAGTCCAAGGCTTGCTTGAATGTTGCTCCATAGGTGGAGAGATCATCCATAAAAACTTCTATACCATTTCAAATTTGATGCTAGAAGATGTTGAGGACTAGGTGTTGGAAGGTTGTGGGCACATTACATAGGTCAAAGGACATCTTCCTGTATGTAGAAGTCCCCTAGGGACTTGTAAATGTTGTCTTGGCTTGGTCCTCTAACATAATCTAGATTTGGTCATAGCCACTATAACCATCTAGGAAGCTATAGTAACAAGGTCCCAAAATGGTATCCAACACCTAGTCCACAAATGAAAGTGAAAAATGATCCTTAAAGGTTGTTATATTTAGTAATTGAAAATCAATACAAACTCTCCATTTGTCATCCATTTAGCACAATAATAAGTGGGTTGAGCCACATGCTATCTACAATGGGATAAATGAATCCTACCTTCAGTAATTGCTCAATTTCATCCCTGATGATTTGTTTAAGTTTGGGATTCAATTGTCTTTGTAGTTTTCATTATGGCTTCATGGAAGGATTGATATACATTCGATGTTAGCATACCCTAGGATCAATCACTGTCAACTCATGATATGACCTTGTAAAGGTAGTTAACCACTTGTTCACCATCCATAGTAGCTTCTTTTTTTGCTCTAAAGCAAGAGTGGCATTGATTATTACCAGCTTACCATTATGCAAGAATGCATATTCTAGAATGACCTATAAGGGTTATAGTTCTAGGGGCTCCTATTTAAAGCTTTTAAGGATCCACAACTTTCCCCAATCAGTATCATCATTAGTAGTGAAAAGTTGTTGATGGACCTATTCCAATTCTTCCATGCTCCTCATATAGGCACATACAAGGCTCTCAAAGGATTCCATGCATAGGATATTGCTATCAAAATCAGTAGTCAGCCACTAGGTGCCTTCTTGGTTAGTGGTTGTTGTGTATAGGCATCATTGAATTTGTGATTCAACGACACATTGACTGCATGCTTGAATGGATGCCCACTTAACATACCAGAGTTGTTGCACATAGTTGCACCCGAAGTCATAGTACATGATCCATAGAACATGCTTTTTCTCGATCTCCCCAAGAGGAGTTTCCTTAGAAATTTCAAGGGAGAGATCTCGGAGTCCCAAACATGCATCCACCATGCTAAGCCATGCTCTTCCCATTATAATTGGGAAGTCCCCCTTGAAATTATCAACATAGATTACCGAGAAATCAATAGGGTAGAACCACCCACAAACAATGGTCACAATATCTTCTACTAATCCCAAGGGAATAGTAATGGATTGGTTTGCCAACTTGAGCCGAATGTTGCTTTTCTTCAATGGGGGCAGGTTCCAAGTCTTGTACATATCATGTGAAATCAAGTTGACAGCTAACCCTAAATCCAAAAGAGCTTTTCATGGCTTGTTTCCTACTACCTAAAGGTATATGAGGGGACTTCCTAGATCATCCAATTTCTGAGAAAGATTACCTACCTTTATCCAATCCATCACGGCATGTGTTAACATGATGGTTTGAACTTTGAAAGGTATTTAGTTTGAAGGTCACTTAAAGGATTGAGCGTTAGAGGTAATTGGAGATGCAAGGGCACTAGCTGCAAGTGAGTGTGAGGGTATGTTTAGGTTATTAGGGTGAAAAAAGGGATGTTTTTGTGGTTTTGATTTGAACCTGCTCGGTTGAGAAGCTGATTGTAAATTAACAGCCCTCATGCCATTACGTTGCTATGGCTTTAGAGGTATCTCTCCTTGCATGGGCAAGGTAAGGGGTAGCTGAGTTGAGGGTTGATGGATAGGTGTGATAGAAGATGGTGGTAGAGGATAGTGCAGATGTGGGTTTTCCCTCCTAGGTGACAGAGATTGGGCCCGAAAGTGGTTTGGAGGATAGTAATGATTTTGGAAGGTTGTGTGAGTAGAAGAGTCCCACAGGGAGATTGGCTACTAGATGTAGTACCCATAAGGATCTAGCTACCAGTAAGGGTACTATTGCCTCAGAGGTAGCATCCCCCATGATTATGGGTGCTACCATTACTGGTAGTGCTTGTATGGTTGCGACGAAGCTCCACTCTAATAATATCCCTATTGCTGGTGGAACTTCCTGGAATTACCTTGGGGATAAGGCAATCTCTGAGGTGTTTGCCTTTTTGCTAACCAAGGATTTAGCGTGTACACCCTAGACTCTTGCAAATGTGACACCACGAGGAAACATCCCTTAGGATGTTTGTACTAGCATATGTCACATTCATTGTCTTCCTCGATGTTAGAGTCTATAACTTGTTCTACCATAACAACTTTACCCTTACCTTTGTGGTAGGCACGTTCAACTTCTTTTCTCCTTTGTCGATCCCGATCATTACTTTGTTATTTTGATTCTTTTGCAAATTTATTTAGATTCATCCAAAGAATCCCACATCTTGTCCACCTTGGCTGAAATTTCAAAAGTGAATTTTTTTATGGGCAGTGTTTTCTCGTTTGCCACTACATCCAATGGTGTTTCCTTCTTATCTTCATAGAATCAAACTTCCCTGTTCTGAATGGGAGGGTCTCAATTATTTTCCTCTACACTTTCCTACTTCCATAGTTCTCCCTCTTCCTTGGCTACCTACTTAATTAATCATTGAAGCTGATGAGCCCTTAACTCAGATAGCCATCCTTGAGCATAAACATCAAGGGTCTTTCTTATTTCAAAATGGAACCCATCTATGACATGGTAGAGCTATTCTCACTGACAGTAGCCATGACCAGGGCATTGGTGCAACAACAAGTAATATCTGCCCATGGTTGCATCCAAGGGTTTGTGGCTACCTTGTTTCCACTCCTGAACTTGTCATTTTAGATTAGACACTCTGGAGTAAGTTTGGTATTTGTCATTGAAGAGCTCCAACATCATACTCCATCACCTACTTGATTCCTATTCCAAAGACTGATACCAGCTTTCTGCTTCCTTAATGAGTGTTCAAGGGAATAGCTTGAGTTGCTTCCATTCATTTTCAATATTCTACAAGGTGCAAGAATCATGAAATACTTACAGGTGAGTCTACAATTCATAATTATACCCCCCCTTTAAATCTAGGGATGTTGTTCATATCAAGGCACTTGATCCGGCTATCTCTCAAGTGCTTGGTAGGTATTTGAACTACCTCTATTATGTTGAGCATCCTTCGAGTTGCAAGTAGTGATTTATCAAAGTCATGATCCCCAATGATGGCCATGGAATTTATGATGGTCTCTGCTACCTCTCCTTTCATGATGATGAGCCTCTTGTAACTGCCCATTCCCTTGGTCACATCGTCCTCATCAACCTCCTCAATCATGTCGGTCTTTGCAATCACCATCATCAAAATCTCCCCTATGACAGTTGTGGTCAAAGTCAAAACTTGATGAAGATAATATGGAACGAGAAGACAAAGAAAAGAGGGGAGAACTGCCACCCCCATGGTGTCAATCCCCTCCTCTTTCATGATGACGGTCTCGATCTTCATGTCCATCTTCACCTCCATCATGATATCCTCTGTGTGATCCCTCATCATCCTGGGACTCTCGATCACTTGATCCTTTACTCTATACAATGGATCGTATGTTCTAACGTGGGGGAGGAGATTTGGAGGAATGGAAACCATGAGAAATAGGTTCCTCATCATCGTGTTGGTCTTGCAAGAACAAAGGGTTACTGAACCATTTTTTCTTTACTTGTTCATGGTGTTTTGCCTATTACCGATCCTATTCACACTATGCCTCATTTGGATGATAGTCCCAATAATTGTGACCCTCCATAATGTACTCCACACCTCGATCTTGAATGCCCAATTTGGTGAGAGTTTGGAGTAGCATTCCAGGAACTAATCGATCAGGGGGAAATATAATGTTTCCCTCCATGTTCCTCCATCGCATCTACTCATCCTAATGTAGGATGAAGGTGAAGTTGAGTATATACTCATCCGAATGAGTATATATCACTTGACATTCCTAGGGCACTTGTGGGTTGGATCCATCTTGCCTAGGAGAAGAAGACATACTAGTGTTAAACAACAAATAACTTGGTGTGCCTTGCTCTTACCTAAGTCTCCTAGCATGAGTAGATTTCAATGTAATGGGTATATTCCAATGAAGTGAGTGATGATCTTGCTAAGGCTAGATAGTGCACATGAGACTAACAATCCTTGGCAATGGTGCTAATGATGAGCAACGAGGTGCCCCTACACCCAACGATATGAATCACGAGCATTCATGCATGACCTGGTCAAATTCCAAAGACTATGAGCACTTACATAGGAAGAATTCTAGCCATCAAAATCCTAGTTAGAGTGGTCGTTGTTCTTTCAACCTCACTTGTGACATTCTAGAACAATGGTTAAGTGATACTAAGGCATATGATTTTTTTTATATGTTTTCTTTTATCTTTAATATCTAATTCTTCTAATATGGGGAGTGAAAGGCTAGATGATTTAAGATTTCACTACTCTATCACTCAACTACCCCTAGCATAAGCAGCTAGTCCCATCCTCCATGCACATCCTAAGTATGTCCTAATCACTACTAGGTTGCTAGACGTTAAGCGTCACTAGGTTGCCAAGTGTCAAACATATGTTCAAGGTGGTCATGCTTATGTGTTCTCATGGACTATGAAAGTGTACTGTAACTATAAAGTGATAACAAAAGCATTAGAATTGTTAAAGTATTGAGATATTAATGCTTAAGTAATCTAGTTCAAATGTTGCAAGGGATGTTCAAAAATCTCATCTTTATTTCCATTCACGCCAATGGGCTTAGGTACATTAGCGCTCGAATAAAGAGTGGTACACTCTTCGAACTTCTTCTACGGGCACTTGGAAAATAATCTAACTCCTGTGGGAACAAACTGCAAGAGCTTCATTATAACTTGAACAAAAGGTGCTATAAATGCATCGAGAGCATGAATATTTACAACAAAAAATGGACTCTATGTTAACAAGGCCATGTCAACACATGGAAAGATGCATCAATGGGATCACGTCAACGTAGCCCAATCAACGCAATCAACTAGATGCTTCATCATCTAGCTTATCTTGCTTAATTAGCTTAATTACTAGAAAGCATTAAATAATTAACTAAAAGAATTAATATCTAAAATATTCAAAATGTTGCAAGGTTTATCAAGAAGCTCATCTTTATTGCTATACACATTGTCATGCTCAGGTACAACAATGCTCAAATAAAGATCCGTACACTCAATGACTCTTGTTGTGGATACTCGGGAGAAATATTCTAACTTTCAAACATAAAAACTACAAGATTTCAACTACTACTATGAGTCTAATGCCCATAAACATGGTTTGGAGCTCATATTTATAGTTTTTTCTCTAGGGCTACATTGATGGGGCCCTGTCAATGTAGCAAATGCTACATCAACGTGGCCCCATCGATAAGGCAACATCATGTAAATGGGACCTCATTGACAGGGGCCCATCAATGTGGCTTATTGACGTTCATCATCTAAGATCACTAAATTGTTGGTCAAGTTTACAAAGAAAAATGCTTTATTCATATAGACCGAGAAATGTGAAAAGGTATTCTAGAGCCTTAAGTAAAAGCTCATAGAAACTCCAATTTTATAAGCACCTAACTGGTCTAGACCATTTTACATCATGATGAATGCATCGCACAATGCCTTGGCAGATGTGTTTATGTAGTTGGATAATCAGAAATGTCCTTATTAAATCCACTATGCAAGCCAAAGCATTATTGGTGCACAACTCAACTATACCACAATAAAGAAAGAGCTAATGACAGTGGTGTATGTCTTGGGAGAAGTTCAGGCACTATGTACTTAGATACAAGGTGTGTGTACACACCAACCATAGTGCCATTTACTTACTATTGAACAAGCCAATAGTGAGTGCCCATGTCATATAGTGGCTAGTGATCTTACAGGAGTTTAATATTACAATGGTAGATCGAAAGGGAACTAATAATGTGGTCGCTAATAACCTATCTTAGTTATGATGGGATAACAAAGAGGAGGAGAGCCCATTCTTAGATCAATTTCCTAATGAACTCCTCTTTGCTGGTGTAATAAATGAATAAGTATCTTTTGAGCCAAACTGGTATGATGGCATCCTCACTTGTCTTTTTACCTAAGAGATTCCATAAGAATTGGATCATTGGAAGAAATAATAGTTTGTTCATTAGGCTAAATGCTTCATGGAGATCAGTAGACATCTTTATAAGATGTACATCAACAACCTAGTTTATTAGTATGTTCCTAATGCTTATCAACTATGCATTCTTCAAGATGCTCATGAGGATCCTTGCGGGAACCACTAGACAGGGAGATGCATGGCCATTAAGATCATGATGGCAAGGTATTATTGGCCAACACTCTTCAAGGACACTCACCAATTTGTCCACTCTTATGAACACTATCAACAAGATGGTGGAATAACCACTTGAATCGAGGCCTCAACAGTGAATCCAATCACTGGAACCTTTCAACAGATGGGGCATAGACTTCATGGGTCTAATCATACCCATGTTAAATGAAAAGGCATACATAATAGTTGCTACTAACTATTATACAAAATGGACAGAAGTAGCAACTTTCATCAACTATACATCTTCCACTACTGCTTGGTTTATACAACAAAATGTTGTCAATAGGTTTGAGGTGCCACATGCATTGATTTCTGATAATGGTACTCACTTTATAGGAACCACATTTCGCAAGCTCATGCAACGCTTGGGGGTCAAACATAAACTAACAACATCTTACCACCCCTAAGGCAATGGTGAAGTAGAGGTTACCAAAAGAGAAATCTCAAAAATATTAACAAGAATAATTAGCAAATATAGGAGAGATTGGAGACATAAATTAACAATGCCCTTTGGGCCAACTACTGTACATGGAAACTCCCTATAGGCTAATCTTCTTATGAGCTAGTGTACAGGAAACTTCCAACTCTCCTAATTCAATTTAAGCTTCATACACTTTCAACAGCCTGTGACCTTGATCTTGACCTTATCCTAGCACAAAAAGAAAGACTGATCAACATTAACATGCCAGATGAGAATAGATTGGTAGCCCTATCTTTGAATGAAGTACAAAATACATTCAATAAACAATGCTATGATCTTAAAATATGGAAAGTAAAATTTCAACCTGAAGACAAGGTTCCTTATTGGAATCCCACACATGTCCCATAAAAGATTAAGTTCCAAACATTATTGGAAGGGCCTTACATCATTTATGAAACCTTTTCTTTTGAAACCTTGTTAATCTACAAACTTGAGAGCCCAAATAAGAAGAAGTTTGTCAACATGCAATAACTCAAACCTTTCCATAAGCCAAAGCAAGCCAATGCCTCATCAAATGGACACCCTTGCTCAATTTTTTAAATCTCATCCTTTCAACTTAGTTGTGGGGGAGATGGTCATTAATGCTAAGCAATTAAAGTGGCTCCTTAGTTTTTGAACCTTTTTTGTTTTACACTTTTTTTTGTTTTGCACTTTCTTTATTTTTATACCTTTTTGTTTTACACTTTGTTATTTTTCCAATTTTTTTTACAACATCGTTAGTATGTTTTTGATTTTCTTGAATATTTTACAATTTCTTTTATCTTTTACTTTATTTTTTATGTGGATTTTCTTATTTTTTTCTAATAAAAGAGCTTTGTTACCAAAAAGACACATTGATGTTGTAGCTATTTACTAATTGTGATTTATACTTAATGCTTTTTGTTGCTAATGTCTAGTTTCGATTTTTCAATTTTGATGACTAATGACTAAGACAAAGTTTCTTTTTCATAGAATAGGTAGTAAGTCCATGTCATTCACCCATCCACAAACTTTATGGTCTTCCTAGTTTGGAAGTATGAGGTAACTTTTCATTAATGGAACTTTATCAAACTTGTAACCTTGGTAGTTTCCAAACTTGGGAAAGATTCAAATGGTTTGAAAATGTGTGACTTTAAGGGGATTTAATCCTCTCTGTACCTTTCTACTTACTTGAGTGCATTTATGTTTTCATGTATTTCTTACCATTCTATGTTGACCAATAGTAGGAAGTAATAAGGCTTTGAATGGTGTGGTTCCCATATAAAAATCCATATATATATATATATATAACATGATGGGAATTCAAAGCATGCCCCTTAGACAACATAATGGGCTACAAGCACTGGTTATAGGACTAGAAAGAAATGTTACCCATGTATGAAGGTCCACTTTAACTAAGGCCCTTTCTCAGTTCCTACTTCTCTTTTCCTCTCTAATAAGCAATGATTATTGATCTATGGGAGCATTCTTGTGTCTTGAGGGGATGATTTGGTCTTAGAGTGGTGATGCAAAGTCACTGAAAGTGGTTGGTTTTGATCTATACTAAGGATGGACTTTATCATGGTCATTTAACCATAAGATGATCCAGAAGGCACTTCATGTGACCAGGATTAGAAACTCCATTCCATCTTCTCTCTCATCCATTAATGCTTTTCATAACTTACCTCACTATCAATTTTCATGTCTTGTTCAATGTCTTAGTTTGATGTGTTTAAATTCTTAGGTAGATTCTTCCAAATTTGGTCCTTAATTTTTCATAACCATTAATCAACTGTGGGACCTTCAGATTCCTTAATTGAGGTTATGCAAGGGCAAAAAGAGCATGACCCTACTATGGGAAGGACCCACCTATATATCTCTCGGTTTGGTTCATTAAGTTCCTTATCCTTAGGTACTTCAACAATCAAATCTTTCATGTGCTCCATTAGTTGCATCGAAATATGCACTCCTTAAGGCATTTTTTCCATAAAATTTCATTCTCCCATCAAATTCTCCAATTTCATGAATTTCCAAACCCTCTTCTAGCATTTCAACATGTTCATGGCCTTTCTGGCTCTTTATAAATCCTAATTTCATGTGAAAACTCGTATTTTTCAAGATATTTAAAGTGAAAATTTTTTTTGAACAGTTCCATCAATGGGACCTCATATATGCATCCCACCAATCGATAAAAGCCCATTGACGTAAGGCAAAAATGCTTATAAATACACATGGATCCTTGATGATTTCTCACATTTGCTTCAAAATGAGGGGGATGTTTTTGAAATTTTTATAGCCTAAAATCTTTCAAGAGTCATATCTTCCTAATTATTTGTCCAATTCACTCCATTCTTTGACCTTGTAGCTACTAAAGGTAAGCTCTTCATTGTGGGGCCCACAAACCTTAAGTTTTTGATAATTTTTTTTTTTGAAATTTTTCTAACTCCCACATAGGTTTAACAAAAAATCAACATTAAAACATCAAATTATAAGAGTTAAACACTTCCAACAAGCTCTGGTGACATTCTAAGTTAAAAATCATAATAATAATAATAATAAAATAATCAATCTACCATGGTCCAAACTTAGCTTAAGTGTAACTGCCCAATGAGAAAGGTACTTAAATGTTATAAGTTACACATTGAATGATAATCCTTGGTTGTGTTCTAATGACAAATGACACCAAAAGGAAAGCATGTGCAGGAAGGAGGATCATCCCAACCAACGAACAAATGAGCAAGAACAAGAAGGGGCTAAGAATAGCCCCATGAGCAAGAAAAGATCCATGTCATGGGACCTCTTTAGGAGGAGCCTGATGTGGAATCTATTTGATAAATTCTTGAGGAAGCAGCTACAACAAAAAAGTCTCACCAAGATAAGGCACCTGAACCCAGATTGAACCTTGAGGTTACCTTGATGGAGGCTTGCTTCAAGTAGAAACATTTGATTGGCTTTAACGTATCATGCTGCAAACTACCCTCTCTCCTTTTCAAATGACCTATCCATGTTGCATAACTCTTGATGATCACACATTCTTTTGGGTAGGTTCAGTACAACATCTTTTTGCCCTTAGTAGCTAGCCTTAACTACTTCTGATTTTGAGTTTGCCACCTGAAGCTTTTGTAGAGAATCTTTTCAATTTGTGAATTCCTTTTCATAAAATGCATATGTTGTTGCTACTTGATGTTCAAGTTTATTTCAAGGCCTACCTACTGTCAACATGGCCACGTTATCATAACAAAGGTTAGCTAATCCCTTGTATTAGTTTTTAGATATTTTATCTATAGGTCTTTATTTTTTATCTTCACTTGTGGACATGAGCATAACTATCCAGGATGAATTAACAATATGGATTCTATGTTAATATGGAATTGATCTAGGCTTTTTCCATCTAGATTTCATTCTCATTGATTTATTTATACATGCCCACCTGATCATGAAAGTGTTCCTTGAGTCTTTGTGCTTCTTAGCTTCATTATGCTACATGTTGATTTCAATAGCATATTTTTGTCTAATTGCACATACCACTTATATTGAGAGGGTTCTATTTTCTCTTGCTAAGTGGCTTATATCTTGGTTGATTCTCATTAGCTATTCTTTCAATTGATGGATGCTCTCCTCAAGAATGCTCTTTTGCTTTTCTACATTAGTCAACATGGTATTGTCTGCAATGAGTTGTTTATTATCCTCCTATGCTACAATGAGTGCCTTAGCATATGTTTATACTTCTGCTACTAAGACATTTCACACTGCTTTCTCCTTCTCATTCTCCATTTACTTATTTTGCTCTATCAGGTGATTAATTTATTCTATTCTAAATTGCTCTAGCTAGTTAGGTGTAATATATTAAGTAGGATCTCTATGTTTGGTCGTTATGGTTGTGAGCTCTTCTTGTAGTTTGAGAATTTCATTCTCTGCATGCTCTGCCTTGGTTTCAACTATGAAAAACTTACCCTTGGTTGCTATTAGCTCTAACTACACTATAGTGAAATAACTTGGAATGTTGAAAAGATTTGCCATGAATTGTTCAATTTGCAGCAGTTGATCTAGCATATCTTCATGATCAGCAAGAGTCATTGAGGTACTAGCTAGCATTTGAGCATCCCTTGCTTTAGTTAGATCCACTAGTGACATAATAGGTATATTGAATAATTCTTTAATGTGATTTGTGAGCACTTCTACTACTCTTGCTACATCCTAGTGCTGCCTAATCATAATTGTGGCTCCTTCTTTAGTTTCAAGCACCACATGGAATGATGAAGAGTTCCAAGAAATCTATTGTGACCATTGGACCTATCCTTTTGACTATAATGATATTTTTCCACTTACAAGGTCTCTAAAAATTGTGGGTTGAATGGCATTGTTAGTAACTCTATAGAGGTTGGCCTCCTCATGCGTTTCCCAACTGATGATCTCTATAATTTGTTGTAGATAATTCATGGATAGCTTGTAATCCTACAATGGTGGTGATGGAACTTGTTGTTGCTATTGTTGTTGCTATTGTTGTTGATCATTGGGTCCTACTTGTTGTTGTTGTGTGGTAGTTTGTGTGCTTTCCCTAGAGTCTATTTATTCTTCCACTTAGTCTTTATTTGGTGCTATTGGCTTGATCATTTTAGCATAGGAGGTGTTCTAAGCCTTCCTGAGGACATCATTGGTGTATCCCAAGATTCCATCATGTTTGCATAGCTTTTGATGAGATAAGGGAATGGAAGTATCAACTTCCCTACCTTGTTTTCTTCAAAGTGCCTTTGGATCTACATGAAATAGAGTTGCGTGAGGTTTTCATTATATTTTCCCATTAGGATTGTAGTTCCTCTAGCCTCATATGTGGATAGTCTTTTTAGCCTTTTGTGGGAAACAAGTGATATGTGTCAATTTTGAAGTAAATTCTTTCTTGAAGAGTTAACTCATTATATTACTTGTCTTCTTTGTCATATGCCCTTCACAACTATATTTTTTTCATGTTTATATCTAATTTGGTTGATAGATGTGCTACTTTTACCCCTTCATTGGGCACATTCAGGGCTTTAGCTATTACATTAACAAAATATGAAACTAAGACTCCCTTAATGTTGATTACATATTCTTATTTGTTATACAAAAATTGATAGGTCTCCCATAAATACCATTTGCAACTATTTTTAAGTATAGGACATAATAGTGAGGCTTGAAGTTATGTTTTCACTGCTTCTAGAACAAATTCCGCAAACAAGCCAAAGTTTAGCTCCATGATCACTATAGTTAGAAGTGTCTTCTCTTGGATGATTTGCAAACATTCCTATGATAGTGTGAGGTGTTGTCCTTATGCTTGTGGTTCTTCCACCTCCCCCTAGGCTAAATTTTTGGTAGTAGAAGTTTCCTAATAGATGTTCAAAGCTTGAGTCTCCTACTTTACATGTTCTGCTTGTGGACCTTGTTCTCCTACTTGGCCTCTTTCATGGCCTGTTGGTCTTTTGCTCATAGGTTGTGAGGATCCTCTACTTGCTACTCTCTTTGAGGTCATTTGCAATCATCAAGGATTTAGGAATTATTAAAATGTTTACTTTGATTTTTAATAAATCCTTTCCTTTCTCATACCCTTAATTAGATCAAGTTCTCAGTTTATTATGATTGCAGAGTTAGAAACATTTTCAAAAAGAAACCTTGTAGGTGTTAATTCCCTTATAACCCTTCACAGTTATCCATTTTATTCTTGTTTATGGCTTATAATGGTTGGTATGGTTCATTAATAGGATTATTTAAGTATTTCTAAAGTTAATGTGATTGATTTTTGTTAAAACTTTTCAATTTTCCCTTCATACATACCCTTTTAATACCCTTCAGGAGTTAGAAAAGGTCCTAACTCTAATTTTAGCAATATCACACTAAGCACCTCCCCACCCCCCATGACTAAGTTGAGAGCTTCATGATTAACAAGGTTCAAGAATCATAGAAATTAGAGCTACTAGTGTAGAGTTATGGACATTGGAAGTTGGGAGGTGAGAGCTTTGATTTTAGAATAAAAATGAAAAAACCTCCATTGGCTTTAAAAATGAAAAATGAAAAAAATTTTAAAGTCCCCACATATATATAGTATTTGTGCATTACAATATTGGAGATCCAATATCAGAGGGACTTGGAGGCAAAATTTTGAATTTTTTTGTTAATATTTCGTAAAAAAAAAAAACTGGATCATTTTAAATATGTGGAAGGTATAAAACATGTTTAGAGGGTCTCATCCTATGAATGATGCATATTTTTCAAAGATTGACATAGAAAGTGTAAAAAGAAGGAATCTCAGGTTATGAAAGTGAAGTAAATGCTTATGAGATGGGTAATGCATTCTTATGGTATGAACAATTAAATTGAATGATAAGGAAAGTTTTATGGACATTTATTATTGTTGGAAGGTTCAAGATGATGTGGAATTACTTGGTAGGTATAAGAGACAACAGTTATACAAGTGGGTCCTCCCCAAAGCAGGCTCCAACCCTTAATTCCCTTGCATAACGACACCTAAAAGTGACCATAGGCACTTAAGGAGTTGAATGTAATGCATACCTGTTTAGTAAAACACACATGTTAGTATCACCAAGTTGGAAAAATTATACTATGTTACAAAAAACCACAAGTTATGATTATTCATACAGTGAGATGAAATGGACTTAGAAGGAATTATAGAAATTGGGATGTGAGGTGATTTACCATAGGCATAATGAATTCTTATGTTTATTAGTGGTTAAAATAATTTGTAACCTTTATGTCCAAGATTGAAACCAAGTCAAAACCACATTTCAGTGGCATCACATTGTCTCATCTCTTGAAATTACAATTGTAAAACTACCACTATTGTAAGGAGTATCATCACTTGGCGTATTGTTCAAGGGAGGATTTTATTCATTGTACCTTTTATTTTTTTAAATTCCTAAGAAGTCGCCTACCTTCAAGAATGGGTACCATTTCTTTCCAGTGGGACTCCCAAAATTTTATTTTGTGCATGAACTTTATTTTTATCTATGTCAACCTTACCAGAGGAGAACCTTTAGGCATGGGTAACATGTCTTTCCAGTTACATGATAAGTCAACACTTATTTTACTCTTGCTTCTATTTTTCATTAGATCTACAAGGATATAATACATCCTAAGCAACAGGATAAAACTAATAGAAGTAATTAAAGAGAGTCCATAAATCCCCTTAATGTCACACCCTTTACATTCCCACTTAGTTCTTCACTATTCTATCTAGGCATAATGATCACAAGTTTATTATTAGTTTTATGATGAAAAAAATATCATTATAGCCATGGTAAGAACCTCTTATTAATGGAATGAATGGATGAATGTTTTGATCTCACTAGTAAAATAATTAGTCCCTTATGACTTAATAACATAGGAAAATATTCACCTTATTGGACTACATCATGCCTTATTCTTAATTTGTTTTATTAACAATCAAAATTATTTACAAAGGTCATGAAAACAAAGTATGAAAAAGATAGGAAAAATTGGAAAAATATGTAAAGAATGAAAAATCATTAAAAATTTAAAAATTGTTAAAGAATATCGAAAGTTTAAGAAATGAAAAAGTATAAAAGAATGACAAAATATCAAAGAATGTGGAACAATGAAAATTTCAGTAAAGTACCTATGGTTCTATATTGACACCCCCATGACTATCATTAGGATCAATTAAATGGAAGATAGAGCAAGTAGCATACTGGGTAGATTGGTTAGACTCCTTGGAATATTCATAACAGAATTTGACTTGTTGGATATTGACAATAATGAACTTATGTGGATAGGATGAATGGTAGATATGTAAGGCACCAAATGACTAAGTGGCTTAAACAATTTATTATCCCTCCTAAAGTATATGAAATTTATTTTTTGGGGGCAGATGAATAGGATTATAGTAAAGGACCTTATCACTCAGTTGTATAGTTACTTGTCTTATCCATGTATCATGCCTAAGTTTGGAGTAATGTTTGTGGAATTCACTACTCATGAGTGCTATGAGCCTATTTTCATCTAAAAGATTTAGATTCATGAGATGTTCTTTTTGTGCTAAGCTTAGATCAAGGTCAAGTTCACTTGGTAGTAGCTAGAGGATGGAGCTTTTCTTGGATTAGGAACATTGGCAACTTGCCATAAACTAACTCACATGGTGAGTACCCTACAAGTAGTTTCCATGATGTCCTATAGGCCCATAGAGTATCATTCAATATAATGATCTAGTTCTTTCTAAACCTACTAACCTTCCTAGTAAGTATCATCATAATTTTTTGGTTAGTAACTTTGACTTGACCATTTGCTTGGGGATGATATGTTGTTATTAGCTTATCATTCATCCCAAGTTGTTGCATGAGCTTTTTGAACATAGTACCAATGAAGTGAGTTCCATTATCTGATATGAGCATTCTTAGTATCCTAAATCTATTCACCACATGCTATTGGAAGAATCTAGTAGCTATCTTTGATGTACAGTCTTTTACCACTGCTACCTCTGCCCACTTTGTATAGTAATCCATAGCCACAATGATGTATGCTTTTTTATTTGACATTGGTTGTATGGGTCCCATAAAATAAATTTCCCATATGTCAAAAGGTTCAAGTGGTTGTATTCATTTTTGTGGACATTCATATTTAATTGTAATTCCTCTATCTCTTTAGCATCGCACAAAAGATTGTGAAAAAGTGTGGGTGTCTCTAAATAAGAAAAGTCAAAAGTAAACCTACCACCATCAATTTGAGTATTATTTTGTGCCTTGCATAGTGGCCACCACATGAACCTTCATGCACATCTTGTAAGACTCTCTATTGATCATATTTTGGCATATATCATTTGACTAGCCCATCAGCACAAATCTTGTATACATTGCCATTGATTTCCATATATCTTTTTGCTCTATGAAGGAATTATTCTCATTATTTATTAGTCCATTCAATAGGAAGCTCTCTTGTTAGATAGGTTAGATATTTTTGTTGTCCATGATTTCCCTATTGAAATTACAACCTATACTATTTTAGTAAATAGATATTCATTGGGGAATTGGTTTAATAAAAGTTCTGTTTGATCTTTAGAATCCCATTTTAGCCTTAATAGATGATCATCTATCATATTTTCTATTCCCTTTTTGTCAATCATCATGATACCAAATTCTTGTAGGATAATGAGCCAACTTATCACTCTAGGACTGACTATTGGTTTATTCATGAGAAATCAAATAGCACTATGATTAGTATGCACATAGATCTAATACCCGAGCATGTAATGTTTGAACTTCTCAAGCGTATGCACCACAACCACTAGCTCCTTTTCTATTATGATGTAGTTCAGTTGTGTCATAGTCATGCTTCTGTTGGCATAGTGTATGTAATAAGGTCTCTTCTCATCATCTAACTTTGTTAGTACTACACCAAGCACATAGTTGGAATCATCAATCATGATGTGAAAAGGCTTAGAACAATTCAAAGCTTGAAGGATTGGTGTTTCAACTAGTTTCTACTTTAGAGATTCAAATGCCTTTTTACATGAATCTATCCATTCAAAGGGTGCATCTTTCTTAGTGAGTTCCATAAGAAGTTTTGCTATCTCTAAAAAATTTCCCATAAATCTCCTATAATATCCCTTAGGGCCCAAGAATGATCTCACATCTTTTACTATTTGTGGCCTTTAAGCAATATTCTTTATGACTCTAATCTTCTCAAGATCTACCTTAATACTTTTCTAGAAGATTTTATGTCCCAACACTATAGCATCCTAGACCATAAGGTGTCTCTTCTATAGTTGAGCTTGAGATTGGTTTCCACACATCTTCTTAGGATCTACTCTAATTGGTCTAGTGCTTGTTTGAAATCTATCTCATATGTTGAAAAATCATCCATAAACACCTCAACACCATTTCCAATCTACTTGTAGAAGATACTTCATACCAACCCCTAGAAGGTGGGTGGTGCATTGCAAAGATCAAAGGGCATTTGCTTGTAGGCAAATGTTTCCCATGAACTGGTGAACATTATTTTCTCTTAGTCCTCAAGTTAATTTGAATTTGATTATATCTACTATACCCATCTAGAAAATTGTAATATTCATGTTCTATAATGAGGTCCAGGACCTGATCAACAAATGGTAGACGGAAGTAATTCTTGAAGGTAGCAGTGTTCAACATTTGGAAGTCAATGCAGACTCACCATTTGCCTCCTTTCTTTGGAACAATCACTAAGGGATTAACCCATTCACTATCCACAATTGGATAGATGAATATTGCCTTTAGTAATTTCTCCAACTCTTACTTAACTACTTATTTTAGTTTATGATTAAGCCTTCATTGGGGTTAGTGTCATTGTTTAACTACTAGGTCAATATATATCTAGTGTTGAAAAATTCACAAATCAATTCTTATGAACTCATCGTAAAACCATGTAAAGGCAATGGGCCATTTGTTAATCACTTTCAACAAATTCCGTTTCTGTTCTTTTATTAAAGTGGCATTAATTATTACCAACTTCTTGTTATTTAAAAATTCATATTCCAATGTGGCTAGTAGGGCCTTCAGTTCCAACGGTTTTGGTTCCATAGTGTCTGGGATCTCCAAATGTGCCCCTTCTATCTCTTCCTATTGATTGATTCATGGGTAGGAGTTTCTTTCCCTTAATTTTTCTAACTTATTAGCCTTTTCAATGTAGGAACTAATAATTTGTTTTGCTAGTTTCATGTATTTATTGGATTCAGTCTCTTCATTTGTGATTAGCCACTAGGTGCCTTCCTATTTTGTGGTTGTTGCATAGAGACATTTTTGCATAAATATTTCTTCTACACATTTATTGCATGCTTTGGTATCCTCTTATTTGATAGCCCATATTCCTTGCACGCAATTGCATCCATTATTGCTATATGTGATGCATGGAACTCTCCATCTTTGTATAATACTAGCCTCTTCTTCCTTGGAAATCTCCAAGGACAACTGAAAAATTCCAAGCTTAGCATCAATAGTGCTAAGCTAAGCTCTTCCCATAATAATTAAAAATTCTCCCTTATTTTTCTCCACATGAATGATGAGAAAATCCACAAGGTAAGACCAGCCACTGATGGTTGTAATCACATCATCTTCTTGTCCTAGTGTAACTGTGATTGACTGGTCTTCAAGCTCTAACTAGATGTTACTTTTCTTTAGTAGTTAGTTTTACATCTAACCTGGAACCAAGTAGAGCATTGCATGGTTTCTAACTTGCTATCTAGTTGTAAACTAAGGGACTCCCTGGATCATTCTCTTTTGCAGAAAGGCTTCTTCCTTTATCCAATAAGTGATTGTTTGGGTAAGCATGATAGTTGTGAAATTTGGATTTGATGAAGATGGAAGCTTGTTATGTTGAGGAGGATTAGATATCGATGCAGTGGAAGCAAATGTGTTCCCCATCCATTAAATCTTCTTAAGACTTCTTTGAGAGAATGATCATTTCCTAGGTTTTAATTCTCATATAATCACCTCTTCGTGCATACTAACTACCCTTGTTGTGCTCTTCTACTGCAATTGTGATGACAATTCCTCCTATGTGATAGGGGGTGGCACTAGTGGTAAAGGATTTAGTTGTTGATTTGAACCATCTATTGATGGATGCATATATGAGTTTGTATCTATTCTTGGTGGCGTTGGTTTATGATACTTAGTTGGATAGTATTGTTGAGTTTGGACAGTAGCATTACTAGGAGAGATTGAACATTGTACAAAATATCCATATGAATTTGGTTGCCTATATGGATATTGTTGGTGAGGTGGTGGCATGGCCCACAATTGGGATTATTGCCACTACTAGTAGTACTACTCTTGTTGTTGTGGTAAAGCTCTGATGGGATAGTATATTGGTTCAAAGTTCTACCTATAGTTACCTTGAGGATAAGATAATATTTTATGCATTTTTTTCTTAACAATCTAGGATTAAGTGCCTATGCCCATGTCTCCTGTAAATGTGTCATTATTGGACAACATCCCTTAGGATGTTCATACTAGCACATGGCACATCCTTCCTCATTGCTAGATATTGTCTCTAAACACTTAACCATTAAAGCTACTTTGCCCTTTCATTCAAAATTCTTCTTCTTTTTCTTATTCTTGTCTTTTCCAAAGGCTTGCTTTGTTCTCTCCTTTACAATTTTCAATGCTGCTATAAATTTTTCATCAACTGAGTCCTACATTTTATCTACCTTTGCTACAATGTTAGTTATAGATTTTTGAATTGGTAGAGTCTTCTTTTGAATTTCCTATTCCAAGGTTTCTTCCTCCTAAGTGCCACAAATTCATGCATCTCTTTTCCTAATGGTTGTATCTCTATTATATTCTTTAGTTTATTCTTTCTTTCTTAGCTCTTCTTCTTCCTTTTCCACTTGGTCTGTTAGTCTCTGAATTTGATGAATAGTCATTTCAAATAATCAACCTTGGCATAAATCCCAAGGGTCTCTTTAGTCTTATTCCATAACCCATCTACAATGTGCCTTAGTTGTTCTTGTTGTGAGAATCCATGACCTAGGCATTTGTGCAGTAGTGAATAGTACTTGTCGATTATCACATCAAGGGTTTCATGAGTCCCTTGCTTCCATCCTTGAATTTTTTTTTCTTAAATTAGGCACACGTGAGTAGCTTTGGTGTTTGTCATTGAAGATCTCTAGCATGGGACTTCATCTTCTAAATATTTCAGGTTTGAGTAATTTGTACTAGTTCTTAGCCTCTTTCATAAGTGTTTATGGGAAAAATTTCAACTTCTACCAATCACTTTCAATGTTTTGTAGGGTGCAAGGATCATGGAAAGCTTGGAGGTGGTGTTGTGGATTAGCATTATAACAATCCTTAAATCCTGGCATGTTATTCATATCGAGTCATTTAATACAACTATCCCTCATGTACCTCAATAGATTGCAAAAAAATTCTTGGATGTTACTCATGCTACAAGTTTTCATTAGGGATTCATCATTGTGATTGAATTTGTGTGCTTTATTGTAGCAATATCCCCTTCTATGCTCATACCTTTCTTGATCTTCTCTCATATCCCTATGTCTTCTTTGCTCATAACCTTTATCTTTCTTATCTAAATACCTTGAGTAATATTCATAATGATCATGAGTTATTCTCTCCTCCTTCTCATGGCCTTGGTGCCTTAGCCTCCTCCTATTAGAGTCCACTTACAATTGTGAGGATGAGGATGAGGTAGTATTCGAATGATGCTAGCTTGTCCTCCTTTCATGACTTCTATGTTCTTCTCTATAGGATCTAGTAGAAACTGTTGGCCTTGAGTCCTACCTATATTTTGAGTCAGTTGCCTCCCTCGTAGGTGTCTCTACTAAGGTGGAATGTAGTTGAACTTTGATAGGTTCCTCCAATCAGATAATGGATTTCTGTGAAAGGACCTCATGATTTTGGTTGAGCTACTGAGCAATGAATGTGTCACCCTCAAACTCTTTTAAGATAATAGAAGAGTTGAGTTTCTTTCCTTTATTTTGGACATATTTAACTTCCATTGCATTATCTCTCTTTAGTTACTCCTCAGTGGGCTGACAAGGTCATGTCATGTGTTTGGTCACATCATACCTATCAAGTGCCTTGCTTAGATTCATGCCCCTTAGAGCTATCTAAAGCATGATGGGTGCTAAGTGTTCTAGAAGTAGAATAATGTTACGTTGAAGATCTCTATACCTTAGTTGCTTATCTTAGTGAAATATGAAAGTAAAATTGGAATAATAAGATTCATGATGAGCATATGAGATCCTTTCTTGCATTAGCATACTTCATTCTTCTTTGTCACTAATTCTATCATTACCTCTTTTTGTCTCCTTGGTAGGTGATGATGTATCATTATTTGAAGCCATATTATGGTTTAATACATTTGGTTAAGTGTGCTTAATTGTTTAGGTTATGAATTTTAACTTCGATTTTTGATACAACAAACTTTGTAAAATTAATTACTCAGCATACATTGACTTGTCCTTGACAATGGCACCAATGATGAGCAGTGAAGTAATCCAATACCCAGCCATACAAGTCATAGGTGTTCATGTGTGGCCAAATTGTAATTCATGAATGAGGCAATGTGAATATGCTAATAATTGGTTTAAGTTCGAGACCATTGCCTTCCCACATTTAGCTAGACAAATCTATGTGTATGGTTTAGCTCATAATGAGGTATGATAACTGATGTTGTTGGTCCATTTCTCCTAGAAAATATGGTTAAGATGAAAATAATTTCTAAGGCTAAGTAAAATGGTAAACAAATCTATTCTATCCTAAGGTGATGGATATCTAATCTTGATTTTCTATACACTTCCTAAGCTTATGTAATTGTTACTCAGATTACCAAATACTTTGCTACTAGGCAAGCCAAGCGATAATAGTATTAGGTTATCAAATGATCAAAATTTATACTTGAAATTAGTTGTATCCATTCTGCATACTAACAACAGTAAAATTAGAGTGTGAAATAGTAAAACATTAACTAGGAAAGTAGTAATCAATAGTATAAGTGAAAATGGATAACATTATTCTACGTAAAATAGTAAACTAGGAGAATGCTCCAATAGTATGAAATAGCTTGATCTTAGTTGCCGGTCACACTTGTGTCCAACTACAAGATGTTCAAATAAATACTTTTTTCACTATGTCACACTACACTATAGGCATTCACACTTCTAAGTACTTAAGAATAAATTCACAAAAACAAACTAAAAGAGCTCTGTTACTATGAACTAAAATCTATTACGAATCTGTGGACCTAAGTGTTGTATTTATAGGCTATCACACATCATGTGATATTGCATAAATGATGATTTAGCTAGTGCTATGATATTGTAGTCAACAAAAATTTACTTTCTACGTTTTTCTCTTAATTTGCATTAAAAATAGCATCTTTCTATACTTATTTAGCTTAAATTATGCATAACTACATTTAGGTGAATGATGAATTTTAGAATAAGTTATGTTCTTAGAAATTTTGTAAGTATAAATTCTAAATTAGCTTAGAATAGAATTGATATCATCTTTAGTGCAATTTTGAGCTATGAAAAATCTTTCTATCTTAGATTCCTACTCTATTTAGTATAACTTTCATGAAATTTAGCTTTGGAAAGTTTGCTAATAGATAGCTAAAGATAAAAGACTCACATATCCTATAAAACTTCTTTACTTATTATTGTAGCTATGTAGAATTTAGAATTAAATGATTAGGAAGCTATTAATTTTCATCATTATGTTGAGAGATAGCTAAAAGAGGTAGCCAATAATTATTGACAAAACAATACTTTATTTAAAGTATATTATCAATAATATAGATTCAACTATAATTAGCTCATTTAAACTAGCAAAAGATACTTGGGGGTATCTATGCCTTGGTGAAACCAAAGACTAGCAATCACCTTAAACAAGTTATTTAAATTGATCTAGAGCAAGGTTGTACTCTTACTCTAACAATTAGGCATTTTTGTGAATTCCACATCTTAAAGGGTCTATGCATTTTTTGAATAAATTTTGGAATATACATTAGTTCAAGTTAGTTTTTTAAAATAATATATGTTAGGTTAAGTTTAAGCTTAATCTTTAGGTCCCCATTTTTTTGTGGCTTTCTAAAGTTCTTGAAAATAATCCTAGAAGTGACAACTTTCTATTCTTTGGAGCATCATGTCATATATTAGTGAAGCTCTATGAATGTCAATTGGAAGCAAGAGTTAAAAAATTACCCACAAGAAATTACCAAGGAAGAACAATGCATCAACCAAGATATAGATGAATGATAAAACTAACAATGAGGTAAGAAATGGAAAAGAAAGGTGGAGAGGAGAGAATGGAATGGAAACCCAAAAACAAGGTTGTATAAAGACCCTTGTGTGCTTCATGGTTAATGTGATTGAGTAGAACTCCTTCCAAATCTGGACTCAAACCAACCACATTCAGTGACTTTGCATCAACACATTTAACCAACCCATCCTCTTAGAGCAACAAGAATGCCTTTACAAGAAGTCACCACCATTCCAAGGAGAGCGAGATGGAGAACTAGGAAGTGAGAAGGGGCCTTAGTTAGAGGGAACCTTCAGGCATGGGTAACATGTCTTTCCAGTGCCATAACCAGTGCATGTAGCCCAAGTTCATTATTGTGTCTAAGGGGTGTGCTTTGAATTCTCACTATGTTTTTTTTTTTGTGTTTTTTGCATGAGAACCACACCATGCAAAGAATTATTTTTATGAACTCAACTTCTAGTGATTTGATGAATGGTCAGAATGGTGGAAAACCCAAAAAAAAAGCATCCAAGCACTCAAGAGAATAGCCAATACAAATGCATAGAATCCCTTTAAAGTCGCACCCTTTTCATCCTTTGAGTCTTTCCTTAGTCTGAGAAATACCCAATCATCAATTTGTTAATAGTTTTAGTAAAGAAAGGGACTATACAATTCCAAGCCAAGGGAGACCATATGATTTCATGGATGCATGTATGACATGGAGTCATTGTCTATTTAATCAAAAGAACCATACCTTAATATCAACATTATACTTCAAAGCTAAAATCCAAACATTAGCAATTGATATGATATTATTCATACCACCATCATGAACACTTATTGGGTTATGAACAAAATCAAGTAATCACATAAAGAAATGGTGTAAAACAAAAACAAGAAAGATTAAAGAAATGTGCAAAAAAAAATGTAAAACAAAAACAAGAAAGATTAAAGAAATGTGCAAAACAAAAATGTGTAAAACAAATACTTAGAAAGAACTAAGGGCCTTTAATGATTAGCAAGGGTGGCCATCTTCCCCATGACTAAATTGGAAGGAGGAGATTCGAAATAATGAGCAAGGTTGCCCACTTACAGAGGTAACATATATTCTAGCTGACCTAAACTCATGGAAAGTATTTGTTTGTTGCACATTGACTAATAATCTCTTATCAAGGCTCTTAGGTTTATATATGGTCATGGCTCTTGAAAGAAAGGTTGCATAGATAATGTAAGGTCCTTTCCATAATGTTTAAAATTTGGTACATTATGACACATGTGTGGGGTTCCAGTAGAGAACCTTATCTCCTAGTTGGTACTTAATTCTCCTAATTTTTAGGTCATGACATTGTTTATTAAATGCCTTCTGCAACTCATTAGATGACAAGGCAGCTAGTCAGTTCTCATCTAGCAAGTTATGAGTCATTAACCTTTTTTTTTGTGCTAGATTGAGGTTAATGTTGAGGCCACATGTTGTGGCTAATGTATGAAGCTCAATTTGGATAGGGAGCATTGGAAGTTTTCCATACACTAACTCTTAGGGAGAGTAGCCTATAGGGAGTTTCCATGTGGAGCAATATGTCCAAAGGCATCATTTAGTTTAGTGCTCCAATCTCACCTATATTTGCTAATAGTTCTAGTCAGTATCTTGGTAATCTCCTTGTTAGTGACCTCAGCTTAACCATTTTCTTGGGGGTGGTATGGTCTAGTGAATTTTTTCTCAACCCCTAAGTGTTGCATTAGCTTTCGAAAAGTTACACCTGTGAAATGTGTTCCATTGTTGGAAATGAGTGCACGTGACACACCAAACCTATTGACGACTTGTTGTTGAACAAATCGGGTAGCTGTAGATGATGTGGAATCTTTAACAATAGTTGTTTTAACCCATTTTGTTAAATACTCTATAGCAACTATGATGTAAGCTTTTCAATTGGACATTGGTGTAATGGGCCCCACAAAATTGATTCTCTAAATGTTGAAGGGTTCTAACAATTGAATCCATTGTTGCGGACCCTCCATTCTAGTAGTCATTCCCCCATCACGTTGATAGAATTTACAAGATTGGACGAAGTGATGGGTGTCCTGGAACAAAGTAGGCCAATAATACCCTACAAGTAGGATCTTAATATCCATTCATCTCCCAGCATGATGACCCCCACAAGGGCCCTCATGAGCATCTTGGAGAACTCTCAATTGGTCTCTATTGGGAACACACCATCGAACCAAGCTATCAGAACATACTTTGTAAAGTTGTCCATTGATTTCCATAAAGTACTTGGCTTTGTGAAGAAACTATTGTTTCTTCTTAAGGTCTAATTCTTATGGTGTTTGTTAGGTAAGGAGATAGGTCAGAATGCTACTGTACTAGTTTGTCTCCATGGTTGATTGGTCATTCACTACATCAACAAAGAGGAACTCATCAGGAAAGTGATTGCAAATAGGATACTCATCCTCTTTTCTGTCCTAGTGCAACCAAGATAAATGATCAACAACTATGTTTTCGGTGCCTTTACAATCGATCATCGGTAGATCGAACTCTTGTAGGATTACCAGCCATCATATAATATGGGGGCTTACCATTGGATTATTCATGAGGAACGTAATTTTACTATGATCTGTGTGTATGAATACTTTGTATCCCAATACATAGTGCCTAACTTTTTCTAGTGCAAACACTACATCCATTAATTATTTTTCCATAGTAGTGTAGTTAAGTTGTGCACCAGCTATACTACTACTTGCATAGTGGATATAATAAGGATGTTTTTGATCATCTAACTATGTAAGTACAACTCCTAAGGCATAATTGGATGCATCAATCATGACATGAAATGGTTTGGACTAGTTAGGAGATGTACAATGGGTGTTTCTACCAGCTTCTACTTCAAAGTTTAGAAGGCTAGTTTGCATTCCCTGGTCCACTTGAAGGGTATGTCCTTCTTTGTTAACTCTACCAATGGTTTGGCAACCTTCGAAAAGTTCTCTATGAATCTCCTATAGTAGCCAGTGTGTCTAAGGAATGACCGAATATCTTTAACAGTTTCCAGTTGATAGGTAATTCCTTGGATGACCTTGATTTTCTCAGGGTCTATCCTTGCATGTGAAATTTTATGCCCAAGTACTACACCTTCTTGGACCATCAAATGGATTTTTTGCTAGTTGAGCCTTAGATTAGTCTCTACACATCTTTTCAAAACTTTCTCTAATTAGTCCAAGGCTTGATCAAAGCTTGCTCTGTAAGTAGAGAAGTCATCAATAAAGACCTCCACACCATTTCCTATCTGCTAATGGAATATGCTTAGAACTAAGTATTGAAATGTGGCAAGGGCATTGCACAAGCAAAATGACATTTGTTTGTATGCAAACATTCCCCAAGGACTGGTGAATGTGGTTTTGGCTTCATCTTCTGGAGCTATTTGTATTTGGTTATACCCGCTATAGCCATCCAGAAAACTATAATAGTGATGCCCTACGATTTTGTCTAAGACTTGGTCAACAAATGGCAATGGAAAGTGATCCTTGAATGTTGCCATGTTTAGTAGCCTAAAATCTATGCACACCCTCCATTTTCCTCCATTTTTAGGCATGATTAGTAAGGGGCTAACCCATTCACTATCAGCAATGGGGTATATGAACCTAGCCTTTAGAAGCTATTCGATTTCTTCTTTTACTACTTGCTTCAACTTTGGGTTCAATCGCCTCTATGGTTGTTTTCAAGGCTTCATGGAGGAGTAAATGTAAATCCTATGCTGACATACCCTAGGATCTATTCCAATTAATTCCATATATGACCAACTGAAGGCTTTTGACCACTTATTTATTACCTTGAGCAAACTTTCTTTTTGTTGCAGAGCAAGTCTTGCGTTGATAATTACCAGTTTTCCATTCTTAAGGAATGTGTACTCCATACTAGAGGACAATGGTTTTAGCTCTAAGGACTCTTATTTAAATTTCTTGGGAATTTCCAACTTCCCATAGTTGATGTTTTCTAAGTTAGGACTAAAACATTGGTGGTGGACTTGCTCTAATGCATCAATGCTATCGATGTAAGCGCAAGTCAAACCCTTAGTTAGTTTCATGCATAGAAGTGAGCTGCTTTCTTGATTATTTATCAGCCACTAGGTTTCTTCTTGTCTTGTGGCTGCTGCATATAGGCACCTTTGTATGTTGATCATTTGTGCACATTGATTTCATGCAGGCAATGTTAAACTTTGCACAACCTATGATCTCTACACGTAATTGCACCCTATGTCACTGTATGCGATGCATGGAACCTTCTTCTTTTTTATCTTTCCAAAAGTATTTTCCTTATATATTTCTAGGAAAAGATCATGGATTCCTAGGCACACATCGATAGTACTTAGCCATGCCATTCCCATTATGATTGGGAAGTTCCCCTTACTATTATTCACTTGGATCACCAGGAAGTCAACTAGATACGACCACCCACAAACGATACTAACAATGTCCTTCACTAATCCCAAGGGGATAGTGATGGAGTAGTTGGCTAACTCTAAATGGACATTTTTCTTTTTCAATGGGGGCAAGTTCCAGGCCTTATACATTTCTTGGGATATTAGGTTGACACCAGAACCTAAATTCAAAATAGGTTTGCATGGCTCATTCCTAATGATTTGTAGATAGATTAGGGGACTCCCAGGATCAAAGAATTTCCTGGGAAGGTAGCCAACTTTAATCAATTAGTAACGGCATGTGTTAACATGACCATATGCATTGAATGCGGTGTTAAGTTTGAAGGGGGCTCTGAAGCTTTAGTTGATACGGAGGCATCCAAAGACTCAACCACTTGAGATTGCAAAGGCTTGGTTGGACTATTCATTTTGAAAAAAGATCTTTTCTTCATACGATTGTTAGAACCAATGGTAGGTTGAGGATTAACAACCCTTGTGGCATTGTGTTGCTATGGCTGAGCAGGGAGTTCACCTTGCATTGCTGGAGTAGGTGGTAATGGAGCTATTGGTGGGAGAGATGTGGCTAAATTGGAAGGATGGTATACTTGTGGGATGTCACCCCTAGGAAAGAGATTCCTATAGTATTCACAGGCTTGGTAGTGATGTTGGGGAGTAACGTGACCAACAGAGTCGCGTGGAGAGATTTGATGTTGCACGTAATATCCATATGAGTATGGTTACTGGTAAGGATATTGTTGCCATGGTGGTGGCATCTCCCATGATTGTGGGTGCTGCCACTGTTGATGTTTCTTAATTGGTTTTGGTGGAGTTCCACTTAGATAATATGTTAAAGGTTGGTGGATCTACCTTGGGTTACCTTGGGAATAAGGTAACTGTTGGGATGTTTGTTGTTTGTTTAAACATGGATTAAGTGCATACACCCCAGACTTCTATAAATGTGAGATTATAGGGAAACATCCATTAGGATGGTCATATTGATAGATCTCACATCCACTATCATCACCTGTATCTGAATCCACAACCTCTTTAATAATAGCAACTTTACTCTTACCCTTGTTACATGCATTTTCTACTTCTCTTTTTTTCCTGTTGTCATGATCACTACCTCGCTCCTTAGACTCCTCTACTACTTTGAGCACAGTTTGAAACCTACTATCCAAGGAGTCCCACATTTGGTCTACCTTTTTTCACACTTATGATGCTAACTTTTGAATAGGCAAGGTTTTCCTATTCACCATCTCTTCGAATGGTGACTCTTCCTCATCCTCACAAAATCTTACTCCCTTCTTTCGGAGGGAAGGATCTCGGTTGTATTCTTCTGCACTCTCTCTTTTTGTAGCTCACCTTCTTCCTTAGCTACTTGCTCTAGCAGTCTATGAATTTGATGGGACCTAAGCTCAAATAACCTTCATTGGGCATAAGTCTCAAGGGTTCTTCTTGTTTCATGCCTAAGCCCATCCATGAGATGGCGTAGTTGATCCCACTGCAAATAACCATGGCTAAGGCAACGATGTAAGAGTGCATAATAGTGGCCCATGGCAACATCCAAGGGTTCGTGACTTCCTCGTTTCCATCCTTAGATTTTCTTTCATAGGTTAGACACCTGGGAGTATGTTTGGTACTTATCATTAAATAGTTCTAACATAGTACTCCACCTACAAATGGATTCTGGTTCTACGGGCTAGTACCAGCTTTTAGCTTCTTCTATTAGTATTCATGGAAACAAATTAATATTTTTCCACTTATTTTGTATGTTTTGCAAGGCACATGCATCATGAAATGCTTGTAAGTAATTTTGAGAATCAGCATTATATCCCTCTTCATATTGTGGGATGTTATTCATGTCTAGCCTCTTGATCCTACTATCTTTTTGATGCCTTGTTGGAACTCTCAGGGCCTTAGTTATATCCAGCATGCTTCATGTGGTGAGTAGGGGTTCATCATGGTCATCTCATTTGTAGTGTCTATGGTGTCTATGCAGTTCCCTACTCTCCCTTCTTCTATGGTGTGATTTCCTAGAGGGCCCTCGTCCTTTGTCTTAGTTTTCATGTCTGTGAATTCTACTTTGTTTGCCCTTATCCTCAAAATCTATTTCTCCATGGCTACGTCTGAATATGGAAGGAGAGGGTGAATATGATGATGAAGATGAAGAAGAAGGAGAACTGCCATTATGACAGTGTCTATTACCTTCTCTTTGGTAGCCTCTACCTCGATCGCAATTGTGATCAGAATGCTCACCTTTGTCATGTGTCTTTGTTCCTTTTTCAAACTCTTTGTGTCCATTGGTATTAGCACCTGGGTTGTGAATAGTAGAATGAAGGTTTTTATACATAACCCCTTGGCCAAATTCAAGGGAAGAAACATCGTTATGTGGGTGACAACCTGAGGTAGGTTCATCACCCTCAATTTCACTTAAAACGTGTGGAGCATCCTTAGACAAAGGACTTCTGGTGTCTCTCCTATTGCAAGTCCCTTTAATGTTGCACTTCGATGGGATGATAGTCTCTCAAATCATAGTCTTGTACAATGTACTCAGCGTGTAGGTGTTGCATGCCTATTCATGTGAGAGCACAAAGAAGCATACTTGGGACTGAACGGTCAAGAGGTAACACTATGCTACCTTCCAAGTCATGTCAACATAGCTATTCATCTCGATGGAGAATAAAGGTGAAGTTAGGTACATATTCATCAGGATGAATATATACCACACGAAACTATTAAGGAATTGGTGGATCAACATCATGTGTATTTTGCCACTGATTGCTTCTTGTGTTAGTCCTAGGTGGTGAAGTGCTTTTGTGCGAAGAAGAAGACATCTTGTCTTGTTCAATGTGCTATGTACTATTACCTTTTCTTAACCAACCCTAAGATATCATTCCAACAATGTGAATGATTTCCTAAGTTCTACTTAGCTCACAAACAACTAAGTCCCTGCAACAATGCCAATGATGAGCGGCAAGGTACCCCTATGCTCAACCATATGAATACAAGCGTTTCATATGTGATCCGGTTGAAATCCAAGGACTAAGTACCTATGTGCCCTTGTGAAACAATAATAGGTTGATTAATCATTGTCTTCCCAAACTTACTTGTGTGTCACAGTTGTATGGTTAAGTAAGCTTGAGGCATATGATTTTTATAGCTTTTATGTGTTTTATATCCTGTGCTAATAAGAATGGGAGAGAGAAATAAGTAAGTAAATAATCTAATTTAACTATTCATTAACTAAGTTCTAAACACTCCTAACACTAGTATTCATTCCCACTTGTCGTACACATCCTGAACTAGTGCAACGCTACTGGGATTACCAAATGCTAATCGTTATTGGATTACCAAGCACTACACGCATGCTTGAAGTAATCATCTTAAGTGTATTTAACTAAGAGAGTTGTAGGGTGAGAGGAATCATTAATTAACTATGAAATCATTAAATAATAATTAACACTAATTAATCTATTTTGTATGCTGCAAGGTTTATCATAAAGTTCATCTTTATTACCATAAATAAAGTGTGCGCAGGTACACAATGATTGAATAAAGATTTGTTCACTCTATGACTCCTACTATGGGCACGTAAAAATAATCCTAACTCTGGAGGGAAAAATGGCCAGAGTTTGGCTAAGGGACTAACTTTTAACTTGTGGGAACCAAGGGCGCCACCTCTTTTTTATAGATAAGGAGATAGGCCGCGATATCGGGTATGCGATATCGCATGGTTGATCTGATATCACGGATGCGATATCATGGTTCATAAGCAATGTCTTATCCAAAGAATAGTAAATTTTGATCACACAGAGAAATAGGAGAACATGGACAATAAAATTGTATCGACCTTTGAAGGTATGAGAACCATTGCATTTTTAATAAATACTTTCAAAACTTAAATGTTGGTAAAATACATTGGTAATATGTGGGTTTGTACTTGTATTTGACATGAATGTTTTTTAAAAGGTGTAACTACTTCATCTTCTGTATTAGCAGTCACTCATGTTCTAGATCAGTCTCAATGAACCATGGTACAAATATTACAATTTGTGCAATGTTTCTAGCACAAGTATCTCTTTGTGCCAATTGCTACAAATTGTTTTGTTACTAACTCCTCCTCCATCAGTACATCAAAATCTTTTATCAGCATTAACCATATGAAATTCCTAGAAATTGATTTTTTTTGCAACAACAAATAATCCAAAGCATTTCCATCATTTACTGTGTTTGAAAACTAGATTTTTTTCAAACTTTGTACTTGAATGCACTTTTGCAATCTTGATAAGACAAACATGCTTGTATGGTATTGCAATTTGATATATTTATGATATCAAATTTATTTATTTAAGAGGTTGGGGTTTTAATCTTAATTTTATATTTGGATTCAATCCTTCCATCTTAATTATTCGGTTGCATCAACCTTCATTGAATTTCAGGAAGTTAAATAATTACTTTTGTGATCACTATTGTGTAACAAATTTCATTTATCAAATCAAGTCCAAATTTTGTAGGGAAATGGATTCTCGAAACATCGTTGTGTCAAATATTTACTCCCTTCATAACTTTGTCAAATCATAGAAATAAATCATTTTGCAAATTACCAATTTTTATTATTGATGTTGAATAGTTTTATCCAAGACCCCTTTTGTGTGCCAAATTTAAATAATCAAACATTTTCCAATTGATCCAAAATTTTACAATATTATAGATAATAGATCATAAAACTAGCATTACAACAAATCCAATATCGGCCTGAAAATCACTTGATAATGGAGATAATGTAGTTTCAAAATCGAAAAAAAAAAGGCTTTCACAGTTTGGTCACCCCCATCATATAGATGTTGCCAAAAATTTACATTTTCTTTTATTTCATAGCAAGAAGGTAAGGCCCATACCAAACCAAAAAAGCACCACTTTTCCATTAACTCTAGAGGTTTTTTTCCATGATGATACACTTCTTCATACCAAGTGTTCCATTGACCAAGCCTATTTCAAGCCATAGATTAATTATGAGCATCACTTGAGCATCTTCATAAAGTAGCTAAAGATCTCTCAAAATTGACTCCATCATCTTTATCTAGGTAGTATTACAGTAGTAGAAAGGACATTCTACATTATAAGTCTTACGTACGCATAATGGACAGCGGATGCCCCATTGAAAAGGTAGGATGGGCAATCTGGACATCCCACAAAGTATAAGATCATTAGATTGCATGTCAACCAAGAACATAGCAACTGGTGAATTTTGATTAACATTATGAGGTTACACATATAAGCTTTTTTCTTTGTATCATAGAAATGCAAAAAAATATTTGAATTCATTACATGCAAAAGATAGTGATGAAAGATTTATTCTTGTAGCAAGAAAATCATGATCAACATTAAAGGATCTTTTATCCCAAGTAGATTTCCCATGAGTAAGATTCATCTAGAATGCATTAGTAGTAGAGCCAAGCTAAAATGTGTTAGTAGATTCTTGTTGGAATGCATTAATTGAGTGGTGAGATATAGCCAAAATGCATTAATGGTGGGATTGAGCTAGAAAAGATTATGTAAGCAAATTTCTAGTGTGGATGATTAGCTAGGTGAAAGCACATTTCATATTGAAGCATCACTTCATAAAATCTCATCAAATTGTTCTAGTTATGAATTGGACTCATCAAATAGACATCTAATGGAGGAATCAAAATTCATGATAACATAAGAACATAAGATGGTTGTCATAAATATTGCTTATTTCATTAATTTTTGGAAAATGATATTTTTGGTTTTTCTCTTTTTATGAAGAGAGGTTAAGGCCTATACCAAAGTATAAAACACCACTTTTCCACTAACTCTAGAGATTTTCTTCCATGAGGACACACCTCTTCAAAGATCATACCAAGTGCTTCATTAACCAAGCCCACTTCTATTCATAAAGTAATTGTGTTGTTGGAACCCCAAAATAATTGTAATATAGGTATACCATAAAATATATAACTCAATATTATCCACGCCACCACAATCAAACCCATGACTTAGAACTTTCAAGTCAAGAGTGATGAGAAGCAAGTACACCCTACGCCCAACCACATGAATCACAAGCATGTGCTAATGATCTAATTGAGTTTCATGGAGTTAGTCCCTAAGCTTGCCTATAGACAAAGACTATGAACCAAGGGGGTATATGATCGTTTTCTTCCTAGCTTATACTTGTGTAGGATTTCTGTATGGTTAAGTCTGTGTCAATGCATATGACATTTATTTCTTTTTGTATTTTTATACATTTTTATCATATGTGCTAGGTAGAAACATGTGTAATTGACAATTAAATATTTTAACTACTTAACGGTTCTAAAGGCTAATTATCCTAACATAAGTATCAATTCCCACCTTCCGTACATATCCTAACATAATACTGATGCTACTGGGTTACTAAGTGGCATTATTGAATGTACCAAATGGCCACTGCTAGGATCACCAAGCATTGCACATTATGTTCAAGGTGGTCATAATTATGTTTTCTTGCTTAATTAGTTGTAATTAATACAATGTAGAGTGTAAAATGCATGCAAAGTAAGGTATTGATAGTAAAGATTAAGCTGATCTAAGTGCTACAATGAATGTCAAAAATCTCATCTTTCTTTTCATTGATATCAAAGTGTTTAGGTACATGATGCTCGAATAAAGATCCATACAATCTCTTAATTCATACTATGGGTACACAGATGGAAAATATTCTAACTCTAGAAATAACAAATTGTAAACACCTTTCACTACACTATGGACTTAACATGCCATAAATTCCATAGGTATGTGCATTTATATAGGTTGACTTGTATTTGCATTGACACATGTAACCATGTGTTAATGGGAATACATCAATGGGACTATGTTGATGCATACCTATCGACATAGCTAGTTGACTACACTTCATCATACCCCTAAAACATCCTAAAGAAAATTCATTTTATAGCCTATGACCAGAATTATTTTAAATTTGGTGGAAAAATAATGGTAGACAAAATTTCCTTCTTCTTTTTTCCAAATTTTGGCATTGTAACCTTTATCACTAAGACTTGAGGTAGTAATGTAAAATGTGAAATTTTTAGTTCATATGCTATAGATCTCACACCTCCTAGCTTATGAAGGCTAAAAAATGCTTCATAAACTATGAATGCCTCATGTTCCATGTGAGAAAAGCTAAAAATTTCATGTACCTAAGCTTGGGACTTGGGATGGTAAAAAATACTTTGTAGTTCACCAAATTTGACATTTCTTAGCCTATACACAAGCCATGGTAGGTTTTATGCTAGAGACACCTATAAAGGTAATGCATAAAATTTGGGTGTTGAATTTTTATGCTAGGCATCCTTGCCTTATACATTGGGTAGTGTATGGAGGTAGCGTAAAAGCATGAAAATATCTAAATTTGATAAATATTCTACCAAGATATGCCTTGCACACACTAGAAATTTGCAACAATATGTTAACAATCATGGAAAAAATTTGCAACAATGAATCAGGCACTCAATGGCCTATTTAAACCAAATTTAACCACATTAAAAGAACTTTTGGCAATTTGCATTCAAGTTGAATACAAAGACTTTCAGAGAAGTGAAAATCTATAAAGAGTCTATAGCCCTTCTTCCATCCATAATGCAAATCCTAGTGAAGAGGAACCAATGATGAGCTTGAGGTGCACAACATATGAAACTATCAAAAGTAGCGCTAATTGCGGAGCATACCCTATTGGCTAAATTAGGTTCTAAGCATTCTTCCTTTGGCTCTTTGTGCATTTAAATTCAAAAATTTATATTCTTTGAACTTTGTTTCTATAAAAATTTTATTATTTTAATAAAAAATTTTGTAGTTTCATTTGTTCTTTCCACATTTACTCCATGTTTCTCTACACTTATATTTACCTCTATGATTTTATTTATTCACATTGTTAAGAAATTGTAAGTCTTTGGGTGATCGGCAAGACTGTCTAGGGTGGTTCAAATCCTTTCCTCAAGGCCCATGGGATTCAAAGTCAAATTGTGTCATCTTGAAATTTTTGGCCTTAAAGCATCAAATATTTCAAGCTTTAAAGTTTCTAGTGCTAGAAGGAGGACCTCTACCCAAATTCTTCACCCAATCCTACTTTGTCATCTCCTAGAAATTCATTTTGGCCATTATTTAATTATCTCTAAAAACTTTCAAATTTCACTTTGGGTTTCTTTCCAAAGCCAGTGCAACCTTGGTACTTTATAATTGAATGATTGGTTTTTCTTCAAAACCAACATTTCCCTACAACCTACTTTGTCCTCTTGTTTAACATTAAAAACTATTTCTGGGGTTTTCTTGAAACCCGACATAAAAACCATAGCCTATTTTCTCAAATTTGAGTTTTTAAGTTATTATTAGGCTTTCTTAAAGCCTAGTCGTAAAAAATTTGGACAATTTGCTATTTTTATGTTGAGTCTTGGATTTCTCCAAACCTAGTGTATAGGCTACAGTAGGTTTGGGCCATCTACCATTTTTACAACAAGTGCTAGACTTTTTAAAGCCCAACAAAAAAATTGTAGCAACTTGTACTTTTCTTGTTTCAAAATTGGCCTTTAGGCTTCTCTAGAATCCAATGTATAACCCAATGTCCTTTCACTTATAATTTTTCAAAAAAATTTCTATTGAGCTTCTCCCGAAGCCTAGCATATTTTCTACATTGCAAGTTATGGTTAGGTGGTTACCCAAATCCAACATAAAATTGGTAAATTGTCTACAACATTTTTTTTTACATTAATTTTTTCCAACAACCATCTACAATGTGGCCAATGTATAACCCACTACCCTTTCACTTGTGAATTTTCAAAAAAAATTATATTGGGCTTCTCCCTAAGCTCAATGTATTTTCTACACTATAGGCTATGGTTGGATGGTCACCCAACCCCAACATGAAATTGGTAACTTGCCTACAATAATTTTTTACATTAATATTTCCTAACAACAATCTAAAACATGGCCATTATTACTTGCATTTTAAGGTCTTTAAAAATTAATTAATTAATTTTCACTAGTTTAGTGTACAATGTTGCCATTGCCACCTACACTACTCTTGCAATTGTAGTTATCTATCATATTTTATAGGCTAAGTCTTTTATATGCAGGGAAATCTCATCTACCAAGACTTTTAATTCACAAACTAGTTAAATACTTGGTTAATGTCTTTTCATAGGTCCACTATACTACCTTTCAACCTCACCTACATGGCCCCCAACCAAGATGGAGTTCATGTTTATAACCCAAAAGACCTAGTGGTCATAGAGCTAGATAGTCACTTAGGTAGAGGGGCAAGAAGATAGACTTCATGATTATCAATGAGGTATTTTATAACTTCCTTTGTGCTAAAATAGAGGCTAGCCTCCTCATACCACACTCTAAGTTTGACATTAAGCATCAGTTCAAAATCATATACCAAGATGGGAAAGAATACATCCCATCACCCTATGACAAGATTCCTTTGATGGATTTCTATGCTCGCATGTTAATAAAACTTATAGATGTTAATGAGTGGAGTGAGGAGATTAGTTCAGATGAACACCATGAGAAGCAAGATAAATTTGAGCCCAAACAAGAACTAAATACCTTTATCGAGAGTCTCTTCCAATAGTTGGCTCCCTAAAAAATGATTTCTAGTTTTGCATCTCTTGTGTCATTTGTAAGACAAGTTTCATAACCTTATTATTTTCTTTCTCATTCCACCATGTTTGGATAAACACACATTATTGCCACACATCAAGCTTAGCCTATGTCTCAATCTATCTCCCTATTCTCATCAATTTCCTTTACAACACAACCTTGTTATGCATGAATATCACCTGTGATGTTCACCACATAGCATCCCTTCTCCATCCCTATAGATCCCTTAGTGGAACCCCAAACTATGCAAGCCTCTCATGAATTTTTATCCTTTTTATTCCTTAAGTCCCAATGTAGACATCCTTCTAGTTCTACTACCATGATCACCAAGCCTCTTCCATCATTGTCATTGTCCATCGCATGATCTCAAGCCTCTCAACTCCCTTTGCAACCATTTTTACAAATCCCATATCCCACGAGAATACCTCAAGGCTTGGATCAAGTTTCTAGATAATCTAGGACCTTACCAAAGAGGTATGCAAGCTCAACGCTTATACCACTTAGATGATTAAAATAATGGAATTCTACTAAGATGATCCCATTAGTTCGACCATCCTCTAAATAACTCTTTTTTTGGGCATTCTTATTTTCTAATTCACCAAGTACAACGATGAAGGTGATTCCAATGCACACCTAACTACCTTATGTTTAGAGTGCCTATTATTATAAGCTTGGCCTTACACTATTATGTGCATCTTCCCTATGTCCATCATCAAGAAAGCTTTGGATTGGTTCCATGCATTATCTAGGGGGTCCATTGCCTCATTAAAGGATTTGATCTCACAATTTGTCAATCATTATATAACTTGAAGCCTAAAATAATTGATTAATAGATGAAAATAAAGCAAGGGCCTCTTAAACCTGTTTAGAAGTTTATTCAATGATGGAATGCTCTTATTAATGAGATTCCTAAGCCTACAATAGAAACTCATCTTTTGGCCATTTTCAAGGGGGTGGTCAATGACTTTATCAATTCCAAACTCTATTACTTATACCTACATTCCCTTAGTCAATCTTTCCCTCAAACAAAGAACATAGAAGATGCTATCGAAGCCAATGCTGACCCAGCCCACATCGCATAGAAGAACTAGCACATAAGAAAAGATATGGATAGAGGGAAGCAAAACCATGTAGTCTTGGCCATTATGGCCAAACAAGCAAAAGCTACACAAGGGCCAAAGATAAATCAATCAAAGGTCCTTTTCATAACCACTTAACCTTCAACATTGAGGGCCTTTGCCTCTAATCAAACTAGGACAAACTTTGAGAAAAAGGATTGGTCCAAATACACAAAGTTGCCCTCAAAATTGTCTAAGCTTCTTGACCAGTTACTCAAAAGTGGTTGTATCCAATATAAGAAAATGACTAAGAATGCCTACAAGAGGCATAACCATTTATGTGAGATTGCTAAGGATCCCACTGTCGCAACCAAGGACGATCCACTAATACCAAAATATTTCACACTAGATTAATTATGCCACTATCATCAATTGCTTGGTCATGATATTGATTTTTTCTTGGCCTTAAAGGATAACTTACAAAAGAGGATAGATAATGGAGAGTTAGTGCTAGACACTTCCAATCTAGTTAGGTCCCAAAATCAGGACATGCAAGTATAAAAAGATTCTTTGAATGTAAATAACATCCCTTATAAAATAGCAGCATTCAACATTAGTAATAGCCCAAGACCTACTAAGGAGCCATTTGTGATTCAAGTACCTCCTTGCAATGAAAGGGGTCCTTCAACTTTGTCAAGTTTAAGGACTTATTTTGTTGTAAGAATATCATTACCTACACCTTCCAAAGAACCATTTATCATTATAGTTACCCTTCCACTACCACTAAGCCTATAACCCATATTGACTAACATCCTCTCATGGTGACCAATGTAACAACCTCCTCATAACTTGATAATAGGAAATCATCAACCAAGTAGCATAGGAAGCCTAACCCTAACCCTAAGGCCAAAGATAACAAGCAAACAAAGATATGAAAGGAAGTGGGTCCATCAAAGCTCACACCCATTTTAGCTATCCCCATGAGCTCCAATGCTCAAACTGCTTTAACTAGTCAACCTAGGAAGGACCATAAATAATAAGAAAAGGATAGTGGGGCAAAACATAAACACTAAAGCATGAAATTTGAATCCTAGGTAGAATGAAGAAAGTTAAAGGTAATAAAAATGAAAAAACAACAAACAATGAAAAGGACTTCTTCAATGCCATGAAGTAGCTGAAACTCTCCTTGAAGCAAAAAAGTATTTCATTAAGCCGATATGACCTAGTAATGACCTTCTCCACTCACCATGAAGCCTTAGTAAATATGTTGACTTCAATTCTTGATAGTGAGGACATTACTATAAATGGAGAATTTGTTCATGCAAGAATGGTGCCACCTTCCCCTAAGGAAGAAACGAAGTCAACTATCGTAGTGTTTCATGATAACGAGGTGAAGGTCAACCCATAGGATGGTGAGATAATGAGGGTCCCTCTTTTTATAACTATAAGAATTGGGCTATATAAAATACATAGGGTGCATGTTGATGATGGAGCAGTAATCAATGTTATACCTTTTACCATTGTTGAGTGTCTAGGCTTGGTAGAACATATGCAAAGTGATCCTACTTCTACTCTCAAATCCTTTAACGAATCACAAGTAGCAATGAAGGGCTTTATCTCTTTAGACTTTCTAGCAAGGGAATAATTCCCCACATTTGCCAACATCATGGTGATAGAAGAGACACAAAGATCCAATCTAATCTTGGGGAGGCCTTTGTTACCTTAATTACCAAAAATTTCCTCCCCCATCCACCATGAAATTCACCTACCTTATGAGGGAAGCGAAATAATCATACATGTTGAAAGTGTTATCCTTTTATCAGTGAGTAACATTGACATGGAATAAGGGTTCGAAGTGGAGTTTCAAGAAAAAATTCCTGCTATTAAGGGCAAATTTGTGAGGCCCAATGGAGTAGACCAAGCCAAGACCAAAAACAACCAAGCCATGAACAAAACATGGAAAGAGCTCCCATTTAACATTGTCATTAAGGAAAACAGGGAGTACATGATTGTGTAATAGAGGCCATATACTTTTCCTAATCTTTCAAAGATTAGGAAATAGTTGCATGATTAAATACATTGTCAACTCACTTTTTCCTATGTTAACACACTGTAGCCTTTTTCTTTTTATTTTGTAGCCTAGTTTCAGCCTTTTGAGTTATTTTGTTTCATTGTGCTCACCTTGTTTTGGCCTTATTATAACTACTTAGCCTTTCTTTTATACATTTACATGAGATTTATAATTTATTCTCATTCGTCATTTTTCTTTTATGCTTTCCTTCAAAAAATCATAAAAATACCATAAAACTTAAAACATAAAAATCTATAAAAATTTTAAACCACAAAACTTATAAAAAATTAACCATGATGTGCCAAGGCCTTAAACTGGCAATGCAATCATAGCCTTTTTCCTATCACATTGTAGCTTGTTATACTATATTTTACACTTTCAATACTTGATTATCTTATGTTTACATTTTACCATAAATTTTTCTTTATGACCTTATAGTTTAAACACATAGCCTTCTTTATACAAGTAAAACATAAACTACATAAAAATTAAAAGTTCTTAAACAATATGAAAATTTAAAATACTATAGCCAAAGTTTCCATGTCCAAGAATCATAGTCACACAATGTGACAAAAAACTAACAATGATAAAAAGAATAAATAAAAGTCTAATAGTCGTAGTTGCACTATGCAACAATAAAATGAACAATAATAAAATGTCTCATAGTTTTCAATGGCTATGAATAGCCAAAAATAAATAACACTTAAACCATCACTAAAATGACCATAAATGTAACAAGACTAGTATTCTTAAGGAAAAACTAGAGGAGGAGGAGGAACACCATCATCAACATGACCACTAGTGTCATTTCCATCACCTAGAGCTTGTCCACAACAAACACATAAAATGAAAAATTAATTAGTAACCATTATAGCCAAAACATAACCATGAAAAACAAAACAATAATAACAATGCAAACTAAACTAAAAATGTTAAGATAAAAACTCTAAGACAAACCTCTAGAGATTCTAGGATGAGGTCTTCTAGCTTAGGAGACCAGTCTCCAACCAGTGAAGAACTTGCTCTTCACTCATGTTGGCCCAGTCTTTTCTCCAAGATCTACACCTATTAAGATGTTCCTCCTCTCAACATCTATCCACTCAAGAGGTTCTTGAGAAAGGGAAGTAGTAGTAGCCACTCTAGAAGTAGTAGTGATCTAAAGAACAAGGGAATCAAACAATACCAAAGATTCTTCAAACAACTTAAAAGTATCTTCTTCATTTATACCCTACACAAGCATTTCAAGCTTTTGACTCTTCACAGCCTCTTCATGCAACCACTTGAGATAGCTTTATTTCTTTGCCTTGTACTATCACTTGTGATCCTTTTGTTTCTTACCACATTCATGATTCCAAGCACAGTAATCCCTCCATTCTCTAATCTTACACACCAATAACTCCATCTACATGTCCTCTTAAATGTTGCTCCTAGGTAGAGCAACCTTGCCATTAATAGCACTCAAGTAGCATGACTAGTTAATTTCCGTAGTGCACAAGGAGCCTCTATTGACTACATGAGTCTCTAAAAACTCATTGCGATCTCTAAGGTCCTTGATTTTAGCTTCTTGTCACTTGTTTTCTCTCTCAAAGGCCACTACCCTCTTTCATAGGAATTCATTGGAGTTTTGGTATGCCCAAGAAGGCATGGTACATTAGAGGGCACACTTAGTGGCCTTTCATACAACCTTCATGGAACATTTTCAACATTAGGTGGCAGTGTAGGCAACTCATCAAGCTCAATTTCATGCTCAAGATTCCATCTAACCTTGTACACTACAATAACCATAATAAAAAATATATAAATATACACAAAAAATAACAAAGAATAATTTAAATCATTAGAACATGTAGGCATAAAATGTAGAAAGACATAAAAATATAAAATGAAACATAAAAATGCATAATAGTAAAAAAAATTAAAGTAAAATATGCTAACTATTCTTACCAACATTGGGAGCTCTTTGTTGCAACTAATTAACCATATCTTCTACCATGCCTTGCATGAACGTAGTGTTATCTAGAACCTTAGCCCAATGTTTCAAACAAAACATAGAGGTGGATGCCTCTTCAAGAGGCTCAAGCACTACAATAAGTATAATCATCAAGATAATTAAACAATTAAAAATTTTAACATAAAACTATAAAAATAAAATGCATGAACCAAAATAAATAAGTACTTGGACAAGCATGGTAGATGTCAACAAGAGGTTTGTCATCAAATGGTGAATCTTCAAACACAACACCTAGGGCATCTAATGCTTCATTAGAACACCTCTCATCTCCATCCTTCTATCTTAATGATTTCTCTTTTTGGCATCTTTGCTCTACCTTTACTACTACCTGGGCTACCAATTATTTTTCCTTCCATGTAAGATTTGCAAGGAAAAAGTTTAAGACACGTTAACAAATTTTTTCTAAATAAATAACATAAATATATAACAACATAGAAAGTATATAAAATAACATAAAAAAACAAAAACAAAAATGCATATAAAATATACCTAAAATACTATATTGTGCCTTGCCAAACCTAAGGGATATCTTCTTTCTTGATGGTTATTCAACAATAGGAATTGTTTCCTCAACTCATGGCCTTTTTAAACTTTTCCTTATCTACACCATCATCTTCCACACATACCTCTTTATATCTCTTGGCATTTCCATGAGTAATATAAGGTTCATTCCTCATGCTATCAGGGAAAGAGCAACGTCCACCACTAAATTTTTTAGTGGTAACTGACAGTGATACTCCAACATCTTCAACTAGTGGATCTTGGACTTGCATAACCAGAATAATATGTTTGATACAAGGCTTGGAAAATTGGGAGGAATCATAACTCATCTACTTTCCATCCTTCTTAACAACTAGGAATTTTGCAAGCCTTCTTAGAAACGCAACAAAAAATGCAAAGTGAATATGGCATATTGTATCAAGGTTATTATAGAATTTTTGAATTGCATCCAGTAGCCCAAAGACCAAGAACATAGCCCAATTGAACTTAGTGTCCTTAGTGAGAATCTTCTTCATGGTTCAAGCCTACTAAATACCAATGATTTTCTTCTATGATAGCAACAAAGGAAATGTTCTAGAGTAGAATAGAGGGTACATCTTGTTGGCCTCTATGACCTTACACTAACAAAAGGTCGATCCTTTGCTAACATGAGAATTAAGCCAATCCTCAACCTCCTCTCTATGGCTCACCTCTTTCTCTACTCTTGTGAAAACCTTGATGTCATTACAAGGTATACTGCAGAGGTTACTAAATGTGGATTCATTAACACTTAGGGTAATAGGCATACCATGAACATGAGAGATGAAATTTTTGACTTCTTTGTCAAATGATCAATTACATTCCCCTTCACTATAGTAGGCATTGACAATCTAGGAAGAATGAATAAATCAAGCAAACCTACATCAACAATACTTTAATAGATCTCCCTAAGTGTCTTACTTGCCACCCACTCCTACATTAAGCTTACCTCACCCCACTTGAGATTGATCTTCTCCTCCTCACATCCCAAGGTGATCATAACAACAATACATCTAGGTGTAGGACCTATAATCCAACACAAGCAATCCATTAGCCCTTGGTATAAGTATATCATACAAAGCTAAAAATGATAATAAAGATAATAAATTAAAATTAGATTTATAACCACAAAAGCCAAAGTAACTATAGAGTAAGAAAACTAGAAAATGTTGACATTACATGAATAAAAATTACAAGAAAAAAATTACTTACTTGGCTTGGGCAATGTAGCAGCCTTGGAAATCATAGGTGCATGTATGCCTAGTTCTATGAGAGCCCACCAAGCATGAGTAGTTGTAGTGGCCAAACACTTATGGAAGACTTACAAACCCGTAAAGCCAAAATAATAAGTGTAATGCTAGATTACATAAATATGCACAAAACAACCAAACTCATTAACTTTAACCATAATAGAAACTGGAATTGAGCTTGTTGAAATTTCTAGAAAACTAAATATTAACCAAATAGCCAAAAAAAAAACTGTAATTAATGAAGGTAGTCCGATAGTTAAGAAAAATGCAAAAAAAATAAAAAAAAATCATTTCAAACTCTAAAAAATGGAAAAAATCCTTTAACAAATTACAACATATTCTATCAATGCTCTAAAAACTATAAAAATATTAAAATTCTAGCTCAAATTTTATGAAATTTTTCCTAGAAAGACCAATTTATAGTTAAATAGCTATAGTAAAAACTCTAGGAAAGCTAGAGAAAAATTTAAAAAAATTAAAAATTCTATTCAATACCCTTCTACACCATGACAATGAACTCTAAAGGCCTTAAACGTTTCAAAATGCGAGTTAACTTATCAAAGAAGATAATTGTCTCTAATATCAAGCATGGGCGGTGTTCTATCCGATGCATCTGCTGTAGCATGGAACGATTCGTTCATTTGATAGCTCATCACATCCTTGGTTGGTGACAGAATGCCATAGCAGGGTTGATTTAGCAGTCTCATCTCTTGTGATAATTTAAACTATCGTGCAGGCGTACTCTGAAATTTTTTCTAAAAAAAAAATCATTCTTCAACTGAACCAGCATGTGGCGGGCGATGAGGGAGACGATTTGAGCAAGTATTTTCGGAATTTTTCGTGACATTTCCCACTTTATCCAATTCCGCGAATTGTCTCATTAATCAAATATTCTCTTCTGCAAATCCACGATCCGGAGGTTTTTCATTGACGATGACGCGGATCGCAACAGAAGTTGTTAGGGCTTCTTCATGATTGAGCACTGCGAGTGCGATTGATTTCTCGCATTTTCCTTTCTTCCGCCAAAGAGCCAAGCGAGGTTGCAGGGAAGTCAGCTTCGAGAGGGGATTTCATGTGACAGAGTTTAGTGGTGATTTGGCGTCAACGGGTTCACCGGTGCTTCCGATCCAGGAGAGCTACGTAGGGCTGCGCTATTGGCAGAGAAGAACTTTGCTACAGTGCAGTCATGGATGAATCTCAAGGCCCGTCTAGTTCTTCTCAGCAGGGAAGTCCCCCCAACTCCACTAATATTAATTTTTTTATTCCGGACGATCTTTTTGATAATGTAGCTGAAGAATTTTCATCTCGGTTCATTTTTATTCAAATTATGGGTTTTATTCCCCGATCAGTAAATCTCAATTTGTACATCAAATCTGTTCTACAATCTCATGGCATAACCGTTTCCTTTACCCGATATTATGCCTGAAACTTTGTGCTCGTAGAACTCTTTGATGCTTCTCATGTCAAGAAAGCCCTTTTAGCCTATTTTTTCCTAGCACGAAATGCCACCCTGGTCATCCGTCCATGGAAATTTGACTTCGATGTAACTGACCCAGCCTATAAAACTATCCCCTGTTATGTGGAGTTACCTAATCTTCCACTTATTTTCTCCACCTTTGAGAGAGACATTGTCAGTACTCTAGGTCACATTATCTCTGATCACGGAGTAGAGGTTAATGGAATTCAGTTTCGTCACTACTGTATAGAACTTGATATCTCTCAGAAGAAAACCTCTCTCACATTAGCGGCTGGAGGAAAATTATTCACACAAAAAGTTGATTATTTTTACCTTCCAAACTCTTGTAGCTATTGTCATCGAGCAGATCACCACATCTCGGCCTGCCCTTCCTTAGCTAGGAAGAAAAATGCAAACAACCCTTCACAAAATCATTCTTCCCCTATAGATAAAACTCAAGTCCTACCGAAAACATTTAAATTTGCAGCCACTTCCCACAAGACCTCTAGTTCTCTCTCCAAACCTAAATCCTCTACCTCACAAGTCCCTCATTCTAGCTCTTCTATAAAGATCACTTCGCAAGCTAAAGTCACCCAGTCTAAATCTTTCAAGGACTCTATTTCAACCACTGAGGGAGTGTATGATGGAGTCAGGAAAAGAGCTAAACCATCCTCTTTTTCTAACCCACCATTATCTCCCTCCCATATAGCCTCATCTATAGTTCCAGTCAATACAAACGACCCCTTAGTTTTCCTCTCCAACATAATGGAAGTGGACACATCAACCCTCAAATCCTCTGAAGTTCTTTCCCTACCTGCATCTTCTACCTCCTCATGAATTTAGTATCTTGGAATGTTCGAGGCCTTACAGATAGGCTTTGGGGTAAAAGGGCTGGCAATTTTCTCTCTAGTCTGAATACCACCTTTGATTTCATCCTTCTTCAGGAAATTAAAATTTCAGCTTCTGACTTAGAGTTTTCCGCTCATAGGTTTCTTTCCCACTCCTCAGTCATAGCTACCTCCCATGTGTATGGAAAAGGTGGTGCAGCTATTCTCATTTCCGCCTATTGGAAAGACAAACTCATCCATTCTGGTTTTGATTCAAGCCAAAGAGTTTCTTGGGCTATCTGTTCCTCCTCCCATGGACCCTTTGGGGTTTGCTCTATTTATGCTCCAAATGACTCCATGGAACAGGCTAACTTATGGCAAGAATTAACCTATTCTCTGCCTTCCGTTCCTTGGATTTTTGGCAGAGATTTTAATATGATTGAATTCCCTCACGATAAACTTGGGGGAGTCCCTTTTTGACTTCCTCCTCATGAATTTCAACCTTGGTCTGACTTTAAAAAATAATTTTATCTCCTTGATGGAGTCAAGGATAACTCAAGCAGTCCTCTCTATAGATTTACTTGGAGTAATCTTCGTCTGGGTCAGGCTCGAATATATAGTCGACTAGATCGATTTTACTTCTCCACACTATCCTTTTGGCAGGCAATCTCCACCACTACGGTTTACCAACATGCTACGTTATCTGACCATTATCCCATTGTCATTTCCATGCAAATCTCTGGTACTTCTCAAAGGACCAGATTCCACCTCTTTCACCTACACTCTAGTTTATTCTCTTCTCCTTCATCTCAACAACTTCTTTCTAATCTTTGGAATGCCGAACCTAGGCCCATAGGTCCGGTGGGTTGGATCCAATGGTGGCTGCAAACCACTAGTAGGGTGAGGAACTTTGCTCGGAAGTTCGGCAAGGAAGTGGCCTCTCATTCTAGACAAGAGTACAACAACATTTATTCAACTATAATAATCTTATGGAAAGGTTATCCATAGAACCCTTTAATACCCA
>MNCI01009971.1:57719-87806 GCA_015680685.1 Gnetum montanum | reverse complement strand
AAAAAGCAGGCTATGTTGGCCGCTACACTATGCTACGCTACGCAGTGTAGCATAGCATAGTGATGATGCAAGAATGATAAAAGACGTCTCAATATGTAGGATCAACAAGTTCAAAAGCTTCACATCGCAGAAAACAAAGGTTGTAGATTGTCAGCATGATCATCAGACAAAAGTTTGCAACTTAAGTGCAAATCACAGTTAAGCCCAACTACTATGCTATGCTACACTACGTAGCGTAGCAAACATGCAGAACTAGCCAATACACTTCAAAGCCTTCCAACACATGCAATTAACTCTAAATGTAAATTTCTTCTTTGAACTAGTGGCTAGGCTATGCTACGCTACATAGCGTAGTACAGTGTAGCGAGCAGCAATACTATGCTAATAGGCTACACTCCACAGTGTAGCATAGCGTAGCAAGCGGCTACGCTACATCGATGTGCTTCACTCCTTGTTTGCATCATTAGCACACCTGATTCCAGCATCTCTAGTTTTGACAGCGGAATTGCAACGTGGTAGGCTTATCAATCAACTTTGCATGTCCATGCAGCATGGACACGTCAACATCTTGTGGGTCCAGGACACGTGGCATCGAAGCCACATTTCTCGCGTGCTCCTGGTCCTATAAATACCCCGACAAGCAACGCTCAAAGGGTTGGTAAATTTTTTGGCTCTTAGCAATTGTTGGCAAATCAATTGAAAAATTTGTTAGCAAGTTGGCAAGTTAGCAAATTTGGACAATCTTAAGCATTGTAAACATTTGCGAGTTGACAAAAATCAAATAGTTGCTATTCCCATTTGACATTCTGTTAGCTCTTTTCCATCGCCTTTGTAGCATTTTGCATCGTTAGCTCTTGAATCCGCGTTCAAGCTTACAGTTGGCTTGCTTTGAACGTCTTGGTTACTTTTGGGATCTCTATGCTTCCCAGCATCGTGCAACCGATTGTATCCACCTTGACAAAGTAAAGCTGTAGTCTTGAAGTAGTGCATTTCTTAACTTCAATTTACTTTATTCTCTTGCTTATCATTACATTTTACATCGTTTTCATTTCCTCGCATATTATAATTATTATTTTACGCTATAAACATTATTTTCAAAAGGTTTAATGACACCAACTAAGTCCCTGTCTGATCGACCAGACTGTTCAGGGCACCTCGTTTCTGTTTTAATCCAGCACGACCCTCGTGCAGATCTGGGGTTAAGACTATCCGACTAACGACCTCTCGGTGTTTCCAACCGTCAACGTTTTCGGTCGCTACAATTTTCTGGTGCTAGAAGAAGGGCATTTTAGTTCCCTTTATGTGTTTTACGGTAGTCCTGTGTGCGTTCTATACCCCAACACATGCTAGTGTAAACTTGACACCCTTTTGTGGTTGTTTATGCATCGTGTGGTGCAGATCGGTCGCTTCGACGGTTCCTTCGGAACCCTGCAGGATATAAAGCCTTCGATCGACATTTGACCCCCTTGTTTCATGGTAGTTTTGCATGCATTTTGTACCCTGACATGCACTAGCGTAGACTTGACACCCTGTTATGGTTGTTTACACACCGTATGGTACAGATCGATTGCTCCGATGGTTCTTACGGAACCCTGTAAGACATAAAGCCTTAGATCGTTGCTAGATTTTCTATTTTTCTCATGTTTACACCTCATTTAGCCTTACAACAATGACTTTTTCAACTACTGCTATTGCTATATCTAACCTCGAGGTTCCCTTCACCGTTCAAGGCATCACAAGTGCCGAGTAGCTGCCCAGCCCAGTGCTAGGGTCATGTTGATCCCTCAGGATCCAAAATTAAGGACCTGAGGGTTTGGCCCAACAACATGAGTGATACAACTTCCTCTGCGCTAAGGTGTAGGCAAACTTGCCCTTAGATGGGCAAGAACTTGAAGACAAATGTAGCTTCGAGTTTGCTTACTGCAATGGGAAGGAATTTATTCCCACTCCCGATGTTTCCATCCCTTTAACGCAAATGAACCAATGGCTTATAGATCAGCTGATCTAGGTGACTAGGCCTAGGGAGCCATAGGACACAGCATCTCACCATGATGAGGCTTTCCAGGATGAATAGGAGGAGCTGGATTATTAGTCCGACGAGGGGGAGGGGGGGAGGTCAAACCAACCCTACCATCATCCCTCCTACCCCGTCTTTCTGGACGAACCCGCTGTCTACTGTCGCTCCCTTCATGATTATGTCTACGCCATTGCAACCCGCGATTACATCGGCAATGGGTAGCCATGTCATGTCCTCAGCGTATCAACGCCCCTATTCTCCTATTTCATTCTTAGCCACTCTTCCTCCGCAAATTGTTTATCAATCCATTCCTGCATCCCATCAAGCACCAATCACGGCTACCCTGCCACACATTCACACAATACCTACTTCGCAGTCCTGTGTAGCTTTTGCTTCCATTCCTGCATTTACACCTGTTCCACCATCAGCGGCGGGCCTAGGCCCATCCACATGGTGGACCCCATTCACTTCTCCTCCTGCTACGCTACCATCACAGATGTCTTAATACGTTCGCCATCAGACCTACCAAGCCCTGCATACGATACAACCCAACACGGGACTATGGTCTGTTCCACTAGTCGCACAAATGGCCTACCTCGTAGCGCAACCCTCAGCTGCTGCTACAACAGCGCCACCTGCTGGGTGGTGGATGCCACAAGCAACACAGTTCACAGGGGCCACCCCAGCGGCACCATCGATGGGTCACGTTGCTGCCCCTACCACTCCACAGATGGGAGTTTCCTCGGCAGTTCCCCAAATGCCTGCATCATCTCTAGGTCTAGATCAAGCATTCTAGCTTATCCAGATCCTCATCGAGGAAATAAAACACCTCAAGGCTATCGGTTCTGATACAATACAAGGCATGGAATTCTACTAGGATGATCCCATCAACCCGATAGTCCTTGCACTAATGTTACCCCCAGGGATGTCACTCTCCCATTTCATGAAATACAACGGGGAGGGAGATCTTGGCGGTTCCAATCTTGGCGGTTACCAACAGTCTCACTAATCAAGCATTTAACCCTCTTAACAGATGTGCATAGCCTAGGCGGTTCCAATCCCAAGCTGTCATGGGAATGATGAGAATGGTTGGCCACACCTCCACTAGTAACCGATATTGACTCCTCAATGTCTTCCCGGTGGGTCTTGGGATCTAGTGGTGCTATATAAGTGACGAATCCAAGGGCAGGATAGTTGCGAACAGTCTCTCAAAATGTTGCGGTTATCCTCATGAACTACTAGGAATTCAGCGAACTTGCGCGGGTACCCTGCAAAGAAGGCAAAGGTGAAGTGGAATTTTGCATGGATGCTTGAATGTAACCTGATGATCTCCCCATGAAGGCCAGATCCTAGAAATTGTGCCCAATTGTATTGCATGCCTATCTCCAAAACTGCACGTATCACACGTGCAGACTCGATCCCAAGGTTTCTCCCTTGAGAAAGAGATTTGGGGAATGCCCGGGCCCAAAAGAGAGGATACAAGAAGTTCACTTTCATTGATGGGGTATCCTCTTGCATAGAAAATCCCTTAGGGCCCTTAAACACACCTAACCACTGCTCAAGCTCCCTTATGACCTGTTTGTCTTTAGTTGCTTTGTCTACGGCTATCGTGGCACCATTCATAGGAACGTCAAAAAGATCGAAAAGAAACTCAGTGGTTAGGTGGAATGATACCTTTACTCCCTGAACCCATGTGATAAAACAAGAAGCATCACCACTGAAAGAGTCAGCAATGGTAACCATCTTAGCAGTCGAAATGCTAGGAGTCAAGGTTGTAAACAGGTCCATCAAACTGGCCCAGGTGAGGCGATTGATAATCAAATCAGAAGCTTGCTTCTATAACCATTTTTGTCATTGCTCTACCTCCCCATACTTTGTAAAAAGTTTAGCCTCAGTATGCCCTATAGTAATGGTAACTTCTTCGGGGGGGATGGCTGCTATAAAAGAAAAACATAGAGTGAAAAGTTAGAAAAGCGACATGACACATAATGATGGAACAAAAAAGGAGAATGGAGTTTAAGGTGCAGTCACTTACCATCTGTGACTGGTGTAGGCAAGGTGTGTGTAGGATCAATCCTTTGAGGAAAAATTGGCCCATTAGAAGACCAATCCTTATGTAACCAACCGTGCACTTGGCAGCGCTCAAAAGCTCTTGAGAACTGCTTATGATAGTCCACAATAGCCACTTTTATCTAGTTCAGTATTGCAGCACGAAGAATGGGGCCAGCCATAAATGTCTCTAACGCTGTATGTGCTAAAGCAAGTCCACCATCATCATCGCGCATCCCATTCTCATCAAAACGGGGCTTGCATAGGAAAATAACATTTACATTCAGGTGATGACATAAAATTCGAAAAGGGGAATCAAAAATGTAAAGTAAGACTCAAGAAAGCATACCTGTCCACTTTATATACTGTGCCAGGTGGGTTCTAAAATAAAGTATGCACATGGAGGGCTAAGAAAAGTGTGTTGCTACTGTTGTAATGACTATAGGCAGGCAACTCCCACACACGAGTCAAAGGACGAGTGGATCTAGGACCCTCAGCAAGGCCTCCCTCAACTCTAAAAAGTCCCTCATCGATATCAGTGACAAAGGTAAGCATGTCTTGTGTAGACCTGGGTAACACGATCTCAATAATATCACGAGCAATTTTTTCACTTAGATGAGACCATATAACAACACTAAAATTTTGCAGTATAAATGACACAAACGAACTGGCGTTGGGATAGAACCATATTACATGGGGCCTGATTCGCATGTCATAGGGAGGTGTGTTTGGCCCAAAGGGACCAAACCAAGCAAGTGCACCAACAAGCTCAATGATGAGGAGAGAAGATTTAGGTCCCCTGCATACAACCGAAACATTGGGTAAGTAAAAAATCCTACTCATGATAGGTCAACATCACATAAAACCAAAGATCACATAAACAAACACTACATCCCATGAGACAAGAACACCATTATCTATTTAGTGTATTTGACGCTCACTGGGGTACATTAAAATCCACTTCACAATAACTTTACGGAACATAAACATTTACTCAAGCAAGGTTTAGATCATCAGTCTCAGGAAAAATAATAAACAATATAAACAATATCATTATAGAACTCAGTAAACAACAAACATCTTGGCAAATCACTTTACACTTTCAAGCAAAGAAAACTTGGCACTCACACCACAACACTCAAAGGCAACTCACATTGGAGGTTATTCCAGCAAAGTCACGCAGTCCTCCCTCAACACTCATGTTAGGTGTTTACAATCCAGCTCACACTGGGAACCTGCAACTTGTCCTAGAACCCTTGCCGTATGTTTATGTTGCACAAAACTTGGCAGTCATGTAGCTGCCAATGGAGAAACAGAAAAGAGAATATGCCCATTCCAACAAAGTCATGCTTGCAGTCATGCTGCCCTTCCAAAAATTGAAAATTGGCAATCACGCTGTCCGCCAAACAAAAACTGAAAACTTGCAACTCACGTTGCCGAGGAGGGCAAGACACTCATGCTCCAACAAATTGAAAATTAGTAGGACACTCACGCTGCCAAGGAAGGCTGAAAATTACGACTGAACTTTCCCTTGGAATGTTGGCCATTCTTGACTTAAAATCAAAGCTGCCCTGCCCAAAAATCCAAAGTAATTTCATGGCTCACGCTGTTCGTTGCAAAACAGAAAATTTGTTGGTCATGCTACCAACTAGGGCAGGACAGTCATGCTGCCAACAAAGGCATGATGGTCATGTTGCCAACAAAGGTAGGATCGTCACGCTGCCAACAAAGGCTGAAAACCTTGTGGTCCAAGGGCTAAAAACAAAAAATTCGCAGCTCACACTGCCCTGCCCTGAGGCCAAAAAGTCCCAACCCATGATGCCCTACCCTCTAAAATTTCAAAATTTTGCAATAACGCTGCCCCTGCAAATTTAAAAAATTTTGCAATCCATGTTTCCAGGAAGAGCAGGATGCTCACGCTGCCAGGAAAGTAGAACCAATAAACCTTGAGTTCACGTTGGCCTCCCCGGTAGTTATGCTGAGAAGGCTCAAAACCCTACAATTTGGATGCCAAGAAAACCAGAATCCCTATGACCTAGGATGCCATAAAAACCCAAAAATCTGTAGCTCACGGTGCCCTTGCCCTGAGCCCAAAAAGTGAAAACCCCAAAAATTCGAGAAATCCCCAAAAATCACAACCACAAATTCTTACCCTAGGTAACGCTACTAGAGGAAAATAGGGGAGAAACAAACTCACCTATGTAGAGCCTTCTTCCACGTTGGGATCCTGGCTTGGGGGAGACGGTGGAGAAGCCCTTCACTCTCCTCCACGAACATCAGATTTGCTTGCCTCTTTCCCTTGCCCCGGCTTGTCTTTCCTCTGCCTTTCCCCTCCATGCTTGGCCCTACTCATGCTGATGTTGCCGCTAACGCCTTGGCTCACGTTGTTGTTAGATTTCTAGGAACTCACGCTAACAGAAATGAGGCCTTCTACTCCAAAAATTCCCTTTTCTATCCCTCCTAGTGTTCTTAATTTAATTTAATTTAGTTTATTGCCTTTTACTTTATTTCCTCTTTTTATTCTAATTTTACTCTACTGTGTTTACATGTCATTGTTTATGACATCTTTGCCTTGTGCTTGCCCAATTTTCCTTACTATTCCAGCCTTTGGAGATGAAGCCCAAAAACAAAATTCTTATGGAGAAGAGGATAAAAGTGCAAAAAATCAACAATAGAAATATATATGAATATATATAAACATTTGGAAATACGTAATGATGCAAGTAAAATTATTAAAACTTTAAAATCCCCACGATCTTATTATTCACTCAAAAATTTAAAATTTTAAAATTTAAAAGGCAAAATAAAAATAAAAATGGTGCATATACTTAGTTCAAATGATAAGTCAACATGTGGCCTGGTATGACCTTAAACTACCATGTGGCCCGGTATGGCCTTAAACCGCCATGTGGCCCGGTATGGCCTTAAACTACCATGACTATCACCGCATCTTCTAATTTTGTCAGTACATAGTTTGATTACCCTATGTTCGTTTACACTTTGTAATTCTCCTGCCAAAGGGGTGTCTCTTACTTCACTCCTGTTTTAAATTGGCAGGAGTGAGCACCATGGCCACCAAGAACATCCTCTCAACATTGTATCTTAATGGACCATACGGGGAGGTAGAAAGAGCGATCAACCCAAAATCCTTGGATCTAAATCCATCCACCTATACCGATTTGATAGCCTCCACTCAAGAAACGTTAGACTGGCCTAAAAACGTGGCTAAAACTCTAGATCTAGAAGCTAACAATATCACTGAAGATCCTCTAGTTGAAATCCCCATTACCACGGTCAATGGTAAAGCTAGAACATTGAAATTAAGTGCCTTACTAGACTCACAACTCGTAGGTGACATCATCCAAGTGTTAAAAGACAACATAAAAACATTTGCATGGTCATACATTGACATGCTAGGATTAGATCCCTGGGTCGTCCAACATAATATTATCCTTCATGAAAAAATTAAACCAGTAAAACAAAAAGCACGAAAGGTTAGACCTGAAGTGGCATTAGTAGTCCATGCTAAAATCACAAAGCTCTATCAAGTTGGTTTCATCTGAGCTGTCAATTATTCCGATTGGGTGTCAAACATTGTTGTAGTCCATAAGAAGAATGGTAGTATACGCATATGCATCGACTTTCGTGATCTCAACACATCCATGATAGATGAGNTGCATCGACTTTCGTGATCTCAACACATCCATGATAGATGAGTTCTTGTTACCTAGCATTGATCAACTTATTGACACGACTGCTGGGCATGCACTATTATCCTTTATGGACATATTTTTGGACTATAATCAAATAAGAATCAATCTAGAACATCAACTTAAGACAACTTTTATGACACCTTAGGGCACATTCTGTTATACGATGATGCCATTTGATCTTTAAAATGTGGGTGCTACATATTAGCGAGTAATGACATACATATTTAGTGATTACATGCTCAATTTGCTCAATGATTATGTTGATGACATCGCGGTCACATCTAAAACAACTAAACAACATGAAAAAGATCTAGACTCATTGCTTAAACGTTGTCTCAAATATGACCTTAGAATCAATCCAAAGAAATGTGTTTTTGGTGTCAAAATGGGAAAAATGCTTAGTTTCCTAGTCTCCAAAATAGGGATACAGGTAGACCCCGATAAGGTTAAAGCAATAACCAATATGCAGCCACCAAGAAACCTCACCGAACTACATGGCCTCCAAGGTAAACTGCAATTTATTAGATGCTTTATCAAAAGGCTGACGTATAAGTTGAGTCCCATGCAACATCTATTACGAAAGAATGTACATTTCCAATGGACTCAACAATGCTAGGCAGCGTTCGAGAACATAAAATAAGAGTTGGCTCAACTACCAACTATTTATCCTCCACAAAGTGATAAACCTTTCTATATCTACCTTGTAACTTTCGATTCTTCCATTGCGTCGATGCTTTGTCAAAAATGTCAAGATGGAGCCGAGATCCCTGTATATTACCTAAGCCACACTTTAATTGCCTAAGCCCTCATCTTCTCCTTGAAGAAATGGCAACATTATCTCTTTCGTAATTAGGTTTACATCATTTGCAAGGATAATGTACTCCGTGCCATCACTAATAACATCTATGAGTCGAATAAGATAGCTAGGTGGAAAGCAATGATCGTAGAGTTTGACTTGCACTATGTTGCTCAATCTTCCACAAAAGTTCAAGCAATAGTCACACAACTAACCGTCTCACTGATGCATAATCAAGCAACAATAAACCCTGAATTCCCATATGAGAATGTTAATAGTATAGACACCGTACCTGATAACTAAGAGGCAATCCTCTACTTCGATGGAGCTTCAACCTCTCGAGGAGGAAGTTTTGTAACCATTTTAACATACCCCTCTAGAGAAATCCAATCCTTCGCCTACTGCTTAACCTTTCCTTGCATCAATAACGTAGTAGAATACGAAGGTCTTCTTAGAGGCCTTCAAGCAGTGTTAACTTCGAGAATCTCACGCCTTGTAGTTCGAGGGGATTCACAATTAGTCATTAATCAAGTCATTGAGGTTTACGCATGCAAAGCTCTCCATTTGCAACCATATTGTGATTTGACCAAACATTTGATGAGGCAACTAGTAGAAGTGGATATACAACATGTCCTTAGAAGTGAAAACACAATTGCTGACGCACTTGCTACACTAGCCTTAAACATGACACCCGAAATGTTCCACACATTGCCTAGCTCTATAACAAGTTGTGCCGAACCTATAATTAACATTCTAGATGAAATGCCTATAGCATCCATTAGTACAACATGCATGATAGAATGGTACGATGACATAAAAGAGCACCTTCTAAGAGGCAAACCTCCACAACATTTCACAAATGCTCAAAAGGACGCTGTGCGGGAACGTTCCCGGCAATATGCATTAATAGGAGACACCTTATGTCGCAAATCCTACGAAGGAATTTTGCTGATGTGCGTTAGTAACATTGACGGTCAAATGATTGTAGAACAAGTCCACGAAGGACTTTGTGGAGGGCATATAGCACCCAAAGAAATGACAACAAAGATTAGATGCTTAGGCTATTTCTGGCCACACATGGAATATGATTGCATCTCCAAGGTCAAAACGTGTGACATTTGGCAAAGGCATGGTAATCTAATACATGTGCCACCTAACGAATTACACACAACGCAAATCACATGGTCATTCCAAAAATGGGTTTTAGACTTAATTGGACCAATAATGCCATCATCCTCTGCCGGACATAGCTTCGTTATCACAGCAACTGAATACTTCACAAAATGGGTAGAAGCTATCCCTCTTAAGAAGACCACTTCAAAACATATTTGCACCTTCATAATAGAAAATATTTTGACTGGTTTTGGTATTCCAATGACCATCGTTACTGACAATGGGCCACAGTTCAGCAGTGTAGATACTAAAAGTTTTTGTGATCTTGGGTATTAAACATGCATTTTCATCACCCTACTACCCATAGAGCAACGGTCAACGAGAGGCTACAAACAAAATTGTCATCATGGTGCTCAAAAAGATGCTTAATTAGAGTAAGAAACGATGGCATGAACAATTGGTCTACGCATTATGGGCATACAAAACAACACATCACACATCTACAGGTAAAATGCCATATAGTCTTATGTACGGATCTGAAGCTGTTTTACCTTTGGAGTTATAGGTTCCATCGTTGTGGATAGCTCTCTCAGGCCTCCTCGATGAAAGTCAAAATAATGAACTACGCATTGTTGACCTTAACTCGGTCAAGGAAGAACTTGTGCAAACACTTCATCAAATCAAATGGTACCAAAGACAACAACGGCAACAACACAAACACGATCTACACAAGCACCCCATTATTGAAGGAGACTTAGTCCTTAAATCCATTCGTGAACATCTAGACAAATTCTTAGCCAATTGAGAAGGGCCTTACTTAGTCACCAAGGTGTACAATAATGGAGCGTTCAAGTTGGCTGACATGGATGGGAACGAGTTCGCTAATCCTACAAATCATTTGTACTTGAAACGGTACTATGTTTGATAAACTTGAGGTACATAAAAGTCTTGGCATCATGACTTAAAATTGATACCACAGAAAAGTCCTAGCATCATGACTTAAAACTGATACCACAAATTGTCCTGGAGTCATGACAATAAACTGACACCACAGAGCCCTGTCCGGTATGACACTAAACTGGTACATCTGTCTACCATGATATGAAACTAGCATCCAAAGTCCACTAAGACTATAAACTGGTTTGCCTCTTTACAGTCCGCTACAACTATAAACTAGCAATGCACCATCTGCTACGATGCTAAACTAGCATTGTCTAAGGGGTTACGACATGAAACTAACCCGCAACAGTCCACTAAGACTATAAATTGGTGACATCATCGACGACCAGGAAAAACTTGAGAAAAGAAGTGTTGCTACAATTGACTATGCCTGTTTCACAAAGACTTGTTACACAATTCGTCTCATGGGCCTTGACGAGGTTGATGCTGTCTGCTTTGAAAATTGCACATGGTGGCTCTATGTCCTTGTTTAAAGTGCTTAGTTAACCGTTTCATTTGTGGTTTTCTTGTCTTCTTGGAGTTGTGTTTGCAAGATGACACACTTGAGGCATTTGCGCACGGATGCACTTCATCATGATGACAAGGTATCACATTTTTCCTGATGCTCGCAACTGGTTTAATCAACCCGTTCATAAGTACATTCCCTAATCCTGATGCATTCCCTATTCCCCATCATGTTTCCCTTACCCTATTCAAAATACACCCCTTTGATGCACATCCCAAAAAATCCTTGGTACACTATTGCACGCTATGACTCTCTAAGTAGTTGCAACAAAAAACATAGTACATGGTACATGATGTAAAATGCAAATGCTTGAGCATGAGCACGACACTAAAAGCAAGCTCTTTCAAAGAAGCCAAAGAGAACAAAAAAGAAAAAAAAAGAAAAAAGAGAAAACATAAAAAAGAAAATAAAAAAAAAGAAAAATAAAAAGAACAAAAAGAAAAATAACAAAAGGTCAAAGAGCAAAATACATGGAAAAGGTCTTCATGACCTCGTTGGCATTATTGACCAAGGACTATTGGCTATTCTCATATAAGCCCCAGGCGAGAAGGAAATTGTCTTGGAAAAATGACTACACTCATGTCTCAAAGAGATCATGTTGCACATCATTGCGTGGCTTTGGCTATTTACAACAGTCCCCGTACACACTCTATAAGAGTCCCGTTTCTCCAAAGAATGCACACCCTCTATGCCTTGACTCTAAGTCTACTGAAAATCAGCTACTGACAAGGACCAATGGCATAGCTTGTTCACGTGAGAGTGTTCCTATCTCACAATTCCAACAGTAATCATATCCCTTGATACACCCTTGATTTCCCTAGATATAATCATATACCCTTGCATCTTGAAACTGCATTCCCCCAATCCCATGTACTTTTGAACATGGTGCGATGACGTCCAGCCAAGGACCGACGGATAATGCTTGGTACTTGGTTGTTCATGGTGTTTACACTTATTTGTTGACACCTCTTGGGTGGATTCCTCTAGATGTCAACAAAGAGGGGCTAAGGAAACACCACTAATTTCGGCCTAGCACTTTGAAAATGACTCAAGCCCTTTTGAGCATTAGGAGACATTTGATGCACTTAGGAATCAAGCTTCAAAATTCAAAATTTAGTGAAAAATTGCAAGTCTTTACTCACTCATGCTGAGGTCATGCTGAAGTCACACTGTAGCATAAGTGCAGCATACACACGTTGAAGACATGCTAAGACATGCTGTGACAAAATCAACTCACGCTAGAGGTCTTGCATAGGTAGAGACACCTCAAATAGCCACGAAACCATTCGAATTGACACCCTATAGTAGTCAATTAAGGGATCCAAATGTTTCAAGTGAGTGAGAGTCAATTTATCTTGTTGTACATTGTCATTCCATTGTAAATTTTCACTTGTGGGGCTTGTCAGGCCCTCACAGTCCAAACTGTATATGCTTTCATGGGCTTGAGTAAGCCACACATTGTAAGATACGATGAACCTGGTCAAGAACATAGCTTGCCCACGCACGTCCAACTCACACACAGTTATCCATTGGACACATGTCACTTGATCTGCTTTTCTCTCATCTCCCAGCCATTGATTCCATTCATGAATTCCGTGCCCAAGCCTGGTCCAACCCTATAAATACCCTGTCAGTTCACATAAATGGGGTTGGCAATTTTGGGTATTGGCAATTCTGAGAACATACAACTTAGGAAACTTCGACTAGCAATCCTTGGGTGCTCGGCACACAACTCCTAGCATCCAAGCACTTCTGAAATGCATCACATCACCCCGGGGCTTGGCTTTTGACTTGCCATCCACACGTGCAGCTACGCTTTGATTGGTGCACATCTTTTCTAAGCAATACAATATAGTTCATTTCTTCTAGCCATAATATTGTTTACTTTGTTTTACATTTAGCTTACATTCTGTTTACAATACCAGTTTTGCATACGTTTCTGTTTACATTTCGTGCGCACTGTTTACGTTTCAAACATCAGTTACGATAACCCCAGTGCAAGCCATAGTCTACGCTTGGGGAAGTCCTTGGTTGATTTGCGTGTAGACCATCCAAGGCACTCTACCTTCGTTTCCTTTTCTAGCTTACCCTCGGGCAAAGGCAGGGTCAATTATGTCTGCCCGATGATCTTTTGGTGTTTATTTTCCTTTCCAGCCTTACACCGATGATTTAGGTCAGTACAGTAAATTGGCGCTAGAAGGAGGGCCGACTTGTTGGTTGTCTGTTAAAACTTCAATCCCACTACCTGTCCAAACGCGACATAGACAAAGTGCTGAAACTAAAGCCTAGATTGTCCAGTTAGGTTACAAATGCCAAATTAACTTACCCATTCTACCTCTTTCGGTCTCCCTGTAAGTCACGCCGCTACAGTTGCTCACGGTGCAATTGTTCACTGTACTGCACACGCTTACCCATCGTGCCTTTGTCAATCTCCTTGTCAATCACGTCACTGCAGTTTCTCATGCTGGAGTTTTTGACTGTATTGTACATGTTGTAGCTTCTGTTTATCAGTCACGCTGCGTTGTAGTTGGTCACGCTGTGGGTGTTGACACAGTTGGTCACGCTGTGGGTGCTAACGCTCTTGGTCACGCTATGGGTGCTGATGCTGTTGGTTACGCTATGGGTGCTAACGCTCAGTTTACGTTCAAATTGCTCACATTGCTTATGTTCAAATTGTCTAGCTTAGTTTACTCACATTCATTATGGAATCCTCCCAAATTAACCTGGTAACGATGCCGATCTCGGACTTTGGGGCTGAAACCTCGAACCCTATGACTGCTACAGAATCCATAACTATTATTGAAAAGATAAATCCCCAAGGCCCTACATGCCAATCACTCAGGCTATAGGGCAAAGGACCTACTTATGGAACTCTCACACCCGAACAGTATAATTTCATCTATGTCAAGATCCAAGCCAACCTACCTATCAATCGTATAGAGAGGGAAGCGAAGCGAGAATATGAATTTATCCACAAAGGAGGATGTGAGTTCATCCCTTCAGCATTTGACATAATCCCACTATCTAAAAACCATCATAAAATCATATCCTAGCTTCTTATGGCAAGAAGTCAAGCCTTACAGTTACCTCCAATAGAGCCTCAAGATGAGGAAGATGACTTTGCAGCCCAATCTGAACATGGAGATTCCTACCACACCATCAGTCCCCATGCCTATACAAACCCATTATTCCACCCTTTTCTGGAAGAAACTATGCTTCCTCCTTCATCTGCAAATACTTGAGCCCCAGTTTCTTAACAAGAGGTACCTGCTTCCATTCCTATCTTCTCTATGCTCAATAATATTCACTTTGATGCATCCACTTCCATCGTTTCCTCGCAAGTACAGTCCTAACAACTCCCTCCCCAAACTAATGCAGGATCGACCTTTTGACCTCAAGTAATTGGTATGCCATTGGTCATACTAGCCTCCACATCCATCCATTACATACCTCAATTGTAGATCCACAGAGCATCATTGATTACTTCAACCCAACACGTTCAGGGTGTCACTTCACAACTGTAGCTTGGTAGTGGGTTCCACCAGTTGTAATCTTAGTCTTGAATACTGTCCCACCGCAACAAACATCAGCCCAACAACCTCTCTTTCCAAAAACGATGCAGCAATTGAATCATTATCAACTACGATTCGCTCCACCTGATGGTCTGCCTACCACCCAAGAATAGGCAGACACAAAGAAAATGATGCACTTATTAGCAGAAGAATTTAAATGCCTCAAAACTGTAAACACCAAGGAAATCAAGGTACTGGATTTCTATCAAGATGATCCAATCGACCCTCAGTTCCACTGTTAACCTTACCAAAGGGAGTCTCATTATCCCAGCTAACCAAGTATAATGGAGAGGGAGACCTAAACGACCACCTAGTAACATTTTGAACAGAATGTCTTTTGCTTCAGGCGTGGCCTCATATAATTCTACATGTGTTCGCTATGTCCTTAACCGGAAAAGCCTTAGACTGGTACCGAGCTCTACCCCGTAGCTCCATATCTTCTCTAGAGGACTTGTTGCACCAATTTGTCACCCATTTCAAATACATTCTAAAGCCTGAAGCCACCTTAGATAGCTTGATCCAAATTAAACAAGCACTGCTAGAGCTAGCATAGAAATTTATCCAAAGGTGGAGTGCAGGCTTGAATGAACTTCATGAACCCATCCCTAAAACGTATCTACTTACCATCCTTAAGGCAGCTGTGAATGAATTTATTAAGTCAAAGCTTTACTATTTGAAAGCCCGCACATTAAGCCAAACATTCATGCAAATCAAAGATATAGAAGAGGCGGCACAAACAAGTAATGACCCAGCCTACTCAACCTTTAGGAGCCAACATATGAGGAAAGATAAATCCAAAACAACGGTAGTAGCAGTGGCCGAAACAGCCCAACCTAGTCATCTAGGACAAGACGGAAAACAACCTGTTGTCCCAAATAGCTATGAAAGGACCACACCCACTCCTACACTTGAAAATTCCTCAAATAGAAACAACAACAAAGGTCATGCCCATACATTCAAAAGAAAAGACCCCACTCACTAGACACCCTTTCCCATGAAGCCTTCACAATTTCTTGATCAACTTCTAAAGGCTGGGCTAATTCAACACAAACAAATGTCTCCTACGAACTCTCAAAGACATGATCGATTTTGTGAGTTGGCCAAAAATCCAACTCTAGCAACGGCTAATGAGCCACCCATTCTGAAGGGCTTTAGGTTGGATAGGTTTTGTGAATATCACCAACGATGTGGTCATGGGACTAATTATTGCTTTACGTTGAAACAAGATATACAATGCATGATTGATAGGGGTGAAGTAGTATTCGATGAGGCAAACCTAGTAAGACCCCAAAACCAATCCATGGGGGTCTATAAGGATCCTCTCAATACAAATGATGCACCATATGTGATTAATACTATCCATATGGAAGACAGATAAGACGTTCTGCGAAAACCTTTTATGATTCGTAAGCCTTCAGAAAACACACCTACCCCAACATATCCTCAAATCCCTTTCATCATACGCACATCCCCCACACCACCAAAACCATTCGTCATTCGTGTACCTCCCTCTGTTGCAGTAACAACCACACCATCTAAAAACCGACCCATTCCCTTTGTGATTTGGGTGCCAAAATGCCCTAATACACAACCCACCTCCATTCCCTCGCGACCTCTACGAGAACGTCTTACCAATAGACTAACAAGAGAGTGCTTGGAAATAGAAAACCATCAACACAAATTGGGACCACCAAAGCCAACACCACTAAACGTTGTTCCCATGGGTCTACCCATTAATGCGTCTAGTACGAGTCATCAAAACGTGGATAATCTCATGAGTCATGTCCCAAGCCCAACATCCTTAGCTACTAACGTAAAAACCCATCCACAAGAAATACGAATGCTAGGTCAAATGGACCAAATCTCCACAAATAAGGATGCCCCAAATGGTAAAGACCTAGCAAGTGTGATGACCCAGGTTACACAAGCTTTGCCAAAAAAGAATACTTCTTTAAGCTTGTATGATCTAGTAATGACTTCACTAGAACATTGAGAAGCTCTCGTGCATATGTTGACTTCAGTCCCTATTAGTGAGGACCTTCTTGCAGATGAACCATCCATTCATGTGGTATTGTCCGTGCAACCTTAGGAATCGAAGACCACATCACTAGAGTTTCGCACTAAGGACATTAAGCTAGATGAGAAAACAGGAGAAGCTACTACAAACCCTATGTTCATAATGATACAGGTCAATCATTTCAGGATACGTAGGGTGCATGTTGATGACGGTGCGGTGACAAATGTAATACCTTTTCTCGTCATAAAAAAACTAGGACTTACTAAACAAATATAGCCCACGGAAACTTCTTTCTTGAAATCCTTCAGTGGTTCCTGTGTTGGGGTGAAAGGTATGGTTACTTTAGATTTCATAGCCAGGGATTAATTCCCCACATCAGCTGAATTCATAGTGGTTGACGAAATGCCAGGGTTTAATCTGATCCTAGGATGTCCTTGGCTAGCTCAACTTAAATTCGTATCCTCACCAATCCATCAGGAGATCCACCTACCTTAGGAGGGTGGTGAGATCATCATATATGGGAATACAATAGTACCACCTACTTCCTCACACCCTAGAGTAGATCAAGAGTCAGAAATTGAGTTTGTTGAGCCTAAGCAAGGAACCTCGAGTATACTCCAAAACATAAACCCAACATTAACTCCCAATCATATTGAAATTGAGGAAACACCAGACAACATAAACATAGGCACCATTCCTACTAATGTCTCTTGGTCGGAATTACCCTTTGATATCACCGATGAAGGGGAAAGTGAGTATAAGATCTTACCCACATGCCCAACCCCACATGTTAAGCTACAAAGGAGCAAGAAGCAACTCAACAAACAAAACTAACTACCAAATTTCTGAAATGACGTTAAACTACCAAATGTCCAAAATGAAGTTAAACTACCAATCGTCCAGTATGACATTAAATTGCCAATAAACGTCCGCAATGACATTAAACTAGCCATGATCAGAAATGGCTGGTTCCTTTTAAAAATTTCTGAAATCGTTACTATTAGCCCACTATGGTGTAAAAATGGTAATCCTTCTTTCTTGAACAACAGATGCAACAATTCATCATGACTTTAAACTGATGTAGCCAACATGAAATGGCTTTAAACTAGAGTCAATAAGTTACAAATTCACGAACTCCCATCATTTTACATTGAACTTTTTTTACAAGTTACGAGTTACAATTTAGATTCGTGCACGGTCGTTGCCTCCTTTTTCAAATATTTACCTTGCATTTCACTTTACATTTTAGAAATTTATGTTACATTTAGCTACAGGCATATGTTCACAATATACTTGAGAAAATAAGAGAAATAATGAAAAACATGAAAAATAACAATCAATATATATATATACATGGAACATCAAAGTAATGAAGGAATGCAACCATTTTATACCACAATTAAATCCAGGTCATTACACCAGTCTTTATACATTCCATCAAACATCCAAGAATCTAAAAACACTTAACGGCTTAAGTCTGATTAACTCAAAGCTCATGGATGGGGTTGATCCCCAAGATCCTCTTCATCATCCGCTCCTACTCCACTAGGACCAGCTCCATCATTAACATGTCCCTACAAACAAAAAACAGAAAACAAAACAAAATAGGTAAGAGTAGTAAAGCAAATCAGAAACACAGATATCTAGAAAAACGGTAACACTAACAATGAAATAATAAAACCATACAAGAAAAAATAAATGCCACAATAAAACTCTCATAAGTGAGGAAGGCCCCAAGTTGGTCTCCAAACGCCGTAGAATCTCCTTCTTAGGCACATTTGCCCAATCCTCCTCTAAGCCAAGATCAATGCTAGCGAGTGTTTTGTCCTTGTCCCCCAGGGTCCAAGTAGGGTGCTCAAGAGAGAACACACTTGTCGCAGCCTCCCCAGAGGTGGTGGTAATTGTTCTCTCAAGAGATCCCTCCACCTCTGTGCACTCAGCAAACCTATCATGAGCAGACCGCAAACCTAACCCATCAATGAACATCTCCATTCGATGATGTTCAATTGACTCCTTCTTCAACCATTTCTTGTACTGATGCTTGTGGTCCTTTTCGTCCTGGCCCCACTTCCGTACTTTTGCAGCAAAGGATTTCCAATCCTAAAATTTCCTGTTCAACAAATCTATCTATGCTCTTTGTTTTGCTAAGTCCCATGTAGCCTACACTTTACTATTCAAAATCGTCCAATAACATGCGTAGGTGATTTTGGATGAGCACCATGTGCTATCACCAGACAACCTAGTAGCAGCAAAGTCATAACGGGATTGGAGATCCCCTTTTCTCCTCTCTCTTTTGCTAGTGTCTCCTTCAGTGTGTGAACCTCATCCCATAGATACTTAGTCGAATGCCTTAAAGTCTAAACTGTCTTGGCATTCTGTACGACGTAACCAAAAACTGCATCATAAATATTTCTTGGGACTTGCTCAATATCCCCTGGCAATTCAGGGAGAGCATCAATATGGGTAGCTTCAGAAGGATCCCACTGGAGTTTGGCGCCTGTAGGTGCACACATAAATTAGTCATGATAAAAAATGAACACAAAGAAACACAGTAAAACCAGACACTTAGCATGACATGTAATGTACACACACCTAGTTCTGGATGAGCTTCTTGTAAGCGAGCGACCACATCATTAACAATGCCCATAACAAAATCCATTTTCCTAGGCATCTCAAGCCATGGCCTTAATGGGTTAGTTAATGTGGGATGAGCAAGGGAGGTTTTTTCAATTGGAACCTATGATCCTGACACCGCTTCTCGGGATATAGGTGCCTTAGGAATTTTAGCATCTACCCCAAAATAGTCAAAATAATCAAGAGCAACACATAGAAATCAAAAGACGCAAAATATAGATTGAGCTAAAAGGAACATACCAAAAAGACCTTCGCTGTTTAGCCTGGGCAGATCACCAAGCTACAAAGATCTGTTAAAGAAATCATCGAGGACATCCCTTTCATCACTTGAATGCCTAAGTGCATCCAAGGCCTCTGCAAGCTTCATCCCCACGTTGCTTGTCACATCCTCCTCTTGTGGGGTAAGAATTTCTCCTTCCTCAATTGCTTATTCCTTTTCTTTTCCTTCCTCCTTAGGTATCGGAGCCATGACCTCTCTCTTCTTCTCTAGACTTTCCTCTAAAATAACACCAGAACCTTAAAGTTAGTATGATATAGCACATAGGTACACCCAATAGTATATAAACCAAAAAAGCAAATATATAACAATGAAACAAACCACTTACCCTCCACTGGCAGTATAAACTGAATCTTCTTTGCCCTTGGGGGTATCACATTTGGAGCAGACTTCCTAGGGCATTCTTTCCTCTTCACCTTTGCCTTGGACTTTCCAACAGTCTCACTAATCAAGTGTTCAGCCCTCTTAATAGATGTGCATAGCCTAGGCAGTTCCAATCCCAAGCTATCATGGGAATGATGAGAACGGCTAGCCACACCTCCACTAGTAACCGATACTGACTCCTCAATGTCTTCTGGTGGGTTCTGGGATCTAGTGGTGCTATATAAGTGGGAAATCCAAGGGTGGGATAGTTGTGAATGATCTCTTAAAATGTAGCGGTTATCCTCATGAACTACTAGGTATTCAGCAAACTTGCGCAGGTACCTCGCAAAGAAGGCAAAGGTGAAGTGGGATTTTGCATGGATGCTTGAACGTAACTTGATGATCTCCCCACGAAGGCCAGATCCCAGAAATTGTGCCCAATTCTATTGCATGCCTATCTCCAAAACTGCACCTATCACACGCGCAAACTCGATCCCAAGGTTTTTCCCTATTGTAGAAAAGTTGGGTTTGGTCGACCAGATTAGACCCATAACAACGTCATGCTTAAAGTCGTTCAATGGGGCATGGGTTGTGGTAAAAGGCACAGTCTACATTGAATTCATGGCAAGGGACTAGTTCCCCACAAACACAATGTTCATCATGGTTGAAGAGATGCCTAGGTTTAACTTGATCTTGGGGAGGTCATGGTTAGTGCAACTTAGGGCTGTCTCTTCGTCCATTCATCAAGAGATCCATCTACCCTATGTAGGTAGGGAGGTGGTAATCCATGGCAACGAGGTAGCAACACAAGTTATCAACAACGTAGATATGGAACAAGGCTCAGAGGTAGTAACCTCTGAATGAAGCACCTATCTCTGTAAATACTAACTGTCCAACAAAAGAGCCAGCTCAACATGCCATTTCAGAAAACGAAAATGCATCGACTGAGTTGCCCTTCCAAGCGGAGGACAACGACGTAGATGAAGGTCATAGCAAAGCATCTTGGCCTTACACTTTGCTCATTCCACGATCAGTCAAAAAGTAGTTACGCATACCATAGCAACCCCACTACTTCTTGCCTAGTTAACATCCTTTGCATATTTACCGCCTTTTTGTTTTGCATCCATCCTTCTACGGTAGGTACTAATTAGCCATTCTCTAAATCGTTAGCGTATCATTTCTTTACCACGCCATGGCCCAAAATGGCCTAAAACTACGCTACCACTATGGCCCGAAATGGCCTAAAAGTACACTACTATTCGATGGCCCGAAATGGCCTAAAACTAGAGATGGCCTGAAATGGCCTAAAACTAGTGAAGGCTCGAAATGGCCGAAAACTAGCAACAGCCCGAAATGGCCTAAAACTAAAACATCAAAAGTGAAAACATAACATAAAATTGATCACATAGACAATGCATAAGCTATCATAAGATCAATTTTCTTTCAAAATTTACTTCCTTCATTAAATATTTTTAAATCAAACAATGTTTGCAAAATTTTTACAAAAAAAATTCAAAATTTCAAAAATCCCATGCTATCATGGGTTATCTTCACCCACATCATCTTCGACCGCATTGTTTACTCCTGCATCATTCCCTTCCGCATCGCCTTCCTCTGCATTGTCCTCTTTTGCCTCTTCATTTTCACCCTCTACGGGCCCTGCATCTTCATCTAGAACCTACATTGTAAAAGTGAAGTAGTCAGCTAGAGCAACACATAAAAGCTAGGATAGAGCATAAGCCTTTTCCATAGCAGAAAGTGACTAACCCAAGATGGCCCTGTGTCCGCCTCAAAGGGTATGTGATCCAAACCGAGCTCGAGGCAGTGCCAGACCTCCTCCTCTGTGATATTTGCCCAATGCCTATCACTTGGTTCAACGTCTGTAGCATCTTTCTCCTTTTCGACAGCCATCCATCTCGGGGGTCCCGGAGAAAAGGAGGCAGTTTCGATCTCACATGTGGGAAGATCCACTTCCCATTCAGGAGATTCACTGACCTTTACCTACTCCATGTACTTGTTATAGGCCTCAGAAGCACCAATGGCATTTACGAATGCTTTATAAGTAAATGCCTTCACAGAAGTATCCCTATATAGTTTGTAGTAGGTGGCACGTTCCAGTTTATACATGTGTTTATGGTTTTTCTAGGACTGCCCCCACTCGTAAACTCTGGCGCTATAGTCTTTTCAATCTTGGATCTTTTGGGCCAACAAGTCCATTTGCATCCCCTATTATATTATCTCCTGGGTGGCCTTGTTGTTGCGCCACATGACTATCCAGTATCTAGCATAATCTATGACAACCGTGCACCAACTGCCATCATTGGTATCACGAGCTAGGAGGAACTCATTCCTGGATTTGAGGTCTCCCACTTCAGCACTTAGTTCAACCTTCTCTTTCTCAGTCTTTTGGACCTGTTTCCACAGGTCCTCATTGAAGCGCCTACACCCCCACAAGGAGTGTACCAAGTGCAAAGCGCATTTGCTAGCCTCATCGTATATGCGACAAGGCACCTCGACCACTTCAGGTAAGAATGTAGGCACGAAACTGACTTTCAATGATTGTGTCGGGTCCCACTTGAGTCAAGAAACTGTGACCACATAAAGAGTGCATTAGTCACACTAGCGTAGCAAGGTTAGCAAACTCAAGAACTCTAGCGTAACAACACGAAAGAGCCTAGTGTAGCTACTTTACTTACCCACTTCAGGATTGACCTTGTACTATCCGAAATCATCGGTCTTCGGCTGGAATGGAACAGAAACCAGGAGATCCCTGGACAACCATAGAAGACCCGACCTTCACTTAAGGGCAAGCTGGAATTAATGAAGGAAGAGTACCTTGAATGGTCCGCATGCGGATCAGACAAGGATTTCCTCAGACGTACACCGTTATACTGTAAGCTGGGTTATACGTAAACGATGTAACTAATGTAAAACAGAGCATAAACGTACAGCAACGTAAACAATAAGCATAAAATAATGAACGAAAAACTGTGACAAATCTTAGTAAAATAAATATGGCAATATTATTGCAAAATAGAAAGTTACAATGCACCAGTCTAACGTAGTTGTGAATCTGACATAAGGCAGATGGAAGGCTCCAGTGGATGCAGGGGCATGATTGTTCGCTGGATTTGACTGTAAGCACAGCGTAAAGGCTGTATGCTCAGCATGCAGGATGGAAGTCCAGCATGTAGGATTAAGCGTTCTAGATGTTCCCTTTGTGTGGATTGCCCCAAATTTTTGCTCCGATCTCTCAATTTTTTCGAACCCCCAACTGGTCAAAAATTAGGGTTTTTATATAGGTTTAGACATTAGACTTGGATCTGAGAGGGGATGATTGGCCGTGGGATGCTGGACTCTCGGGTTGGATGACATGTGGCACGTTGACCGAGTGCAAAAGAATGAAATTTTACAAGTGTACAGCGTGCTGCACGCTAGCGTATATTGCTGTATGCCAGCGTATACTACTATATGTCAGCATGTACATGCTGGGCGTGTGAACTCGGCGTACAGACTTGACTAAAACAAAAGAAGTTATTTTTACAAACTACTCCTACAACAGGAAGCATCAAATTCGGCCCTCGAATTTGAATTCGGATGTCACGAGAATGCTGCTTGCAGATATTCAGCTTGGTTGGACTTGATCTGACACAGTTTTGGAGAGCTTTGATTGGTATACATTGTGCTACACACTGGGTGTATACGCTGGGTGTGCACGCTGGGCGTACACGCTGTACACACTGGGCGTATACGCTGGGTGTGCACGCTGGGCATACACGTTGTAAACTTGCATGCTGGGCATATACGCCCGGCGTATACACTGGATACTTGTTGCATACTCAATGAAAACTAGGTTTTTTGAGTTCAAAACCTGCTAGGTTTGATCCCAGATGTTGCCGTAATCTTCTGCGGGTCCCAAGGAACCATTTCTTGTTGAGTTAGACTCTGCCTAAAGCTATCTGTGGGGCCCTCAAGCCTCAGTCATGCTAGGGAGCATCATGACTTAGCTCGATTCTTGTTGGAGAAGTACTAAGCTCAGAATTTTATGGTGTTTCATTGACCCCTCTTTATTGACGCTTGGAGGAATTGACCCGAGAAGCATCGACAAAGAAGTACAAAACACCACAAGAAACTTTGTAGTATTGTCTTTCGACACTTGACCAAATGTCATTGCACCGTGTTTAGTAGTACATAGGATAGGGAAAATGAAGTCTGTGGCTAGATCAAGGAAATGGAAATTATGGGAATTGGAAACTGATCAAGGGATTGTGTGAGGTGAAGGGGATGCTCTAGTGTGTGTACGGGTCATGTTGATCCTTGTCAATAGCCATTATCTAGCAGACTTGGGACCAAGATATGAGGTGTACATCCTTTGGTGGAACAAGACTCTTGTTTAGTGTTTAAGAGGACTTGTTGGCACAACCAAAGCCACGTGATGATGTGTTGCATTCCTTGGAGGAACAAGGCCTCTGTTTAGTGTTTAGAGGGAACCTGTTGGCGGAGAGCCAAAGCCATGCAACGAGATGTTACTTGAGTGTTTGAGACATGAGTACTTGTTTCCAAGACAACTGCCTTCCTTCCTGGGGCTCGTATGGGAAGTGCTAATGGTGTTTTTTTTGGTGTAGAGCTTCATTTTGATCTTGTGCGCATGCTCAAATGCCATGTTGTTGGTTGCAACTGCTTAAAAGTGTTGCAGTGTGCAATAGTGTGCTCAATGTTTCAGGCTGCACTAGGTGTATCAGGGGTGCAACTGAGTAGAGTATGTTGAGGAATAGATGGGATATGTAACGAGAAATGTACTAATGAATGGCTTGATTAACCTTGTCATGTGCGTTAGGAACAATGTGGTACCTTGCTGCTATAGCGAAGTGCATTCTCATACGAACACGTCTGGGTGTCATCCTGCAAACACAACTTCAAGAAGATAAGAAAACCACAAGTGAGTGAGTGAGCTTAGACTTGAACAGCAACTGATGAAACAAAGGCATCAGATGAGAGTTTCGGCACTTCATATGAATGGTAGAAATGTTGTTAGGATCAACTGATGACGAGTGAGGTAGCGGCTCTGATGAAGTTTGAATGCGGCTACAGATCGAGAAGCTAGAGATGAAGTTGCCAGTTTATAGTTATAGCGGACTGTTGTGGGTTAGTTTTATGTCATAACCCTTTGGACATTGGCAGTTTCACATTGTACGGACGGTACATTGCTAGTTTATAGTCTTGGCGGACTGTGGAGAGGCAAACCAGTTTATAGTCTTAGCGGACTCTGGTGAATGAGACTGTGGCCGTTTAATGTTGTACCGGACAGGTGCTAGTTTATTGTCATTGCGGACATTTNTAATGTTGTACCGGACAGGTGCTAGTTTATTGTCATTGCGGACATTCCGTGGTATCAGTCCCGAGAAGCATCGACAAAGAAGTACAAAACACCACTTTACCATCATGATTCCAGGATGAGCTGTGGTATCAGTTTATCGTCATGATTCCAGGACGAGCTATGGTATTAGTTTATCATCATGATTCCAGGATGAGCGCATACCTGAGTTCATTCAAACATAGAATGGTTTCAAGTACAAATGGTTGGTCGGATGCGCCAGTTCATTCCCTTCCATGTCAGCTAGTTTAAATGCTCCATTGTTGTATGCTTTGGTGACCAAGTAGGGCCCTTCCTAGTGGGCTGAGAATTTATTTGTGTGTTCCCGAACGGCTTTGAGTGCATGGTCGCCTTCCTTAATAGGATGCTTATGAACATCATGTCGATGGTGTTGTCGTTGTTTCTTTTGGTACCACTGAATCTGATCGAGTGCATGTGTGCGTTCCTCTTCTATCGAGTCCAAGTCCCAAGTCAACAATGCATAAGTTATTGTTTTGCCCTTCATCGAGAAGTCCGGAAAGTGTGATCCTTAAAGAAGGTACCTGCAATTCCAAGGGTAAAAAAAATTCTGAACCATAAACAAGACTATATGGCATTTTACCTGTAGAAGTCCGGTGCGTAGTGCAATAAGCCCATAGTGCATATACTAGCTGTTCATGCCATCTTTTCTTACTTTGAGTAAGCATCCTTTTGAGCACTGTGATGAGGATCTTATTTGTAGCTTCAGCTTGTCCATTGCTCTGAGGGTAGTATGGAGATGAAAATGAAGGTTTGATCCCTAGGCTTTCAATAAAAGTTCTAGTTTCGGCACTGCTGAACTGTGGCCCATTATTAGTGATGATGGTCATTGGAATGCCAAAATGGGTCATAATGTTTTCTAGAATGAAGTTGCATATGTGTTTGGATATGGTCTTTCTAAGGGGAATAGCTTCTACCCACTTCGTGAAATACTCTGTCATTGTTATGATGAAGCTATGTCTTGCAGAAGATGAGGGTGTTATTGGCCCGATAAGGTCTAACCCCCACTTCTGGAAGGGCCAGGTGATTTGCGCTGTATGTAACTCATTTGGTGGAACATGTATCAAATTGCTATATTTTTGACAGATACTGCACGTTTTGACCTTGGAGAAATAGTCATACTCCATGTGTGGCCAATAATAGCCCAGACGTATTATTTTTTTCGCCATTGCTTTAGGCGCTATATGTCCTCCGCATAGTCCATCATGTACTTGCTCGACAATGGTTTGGCCATCAGTGCTACTAACGCATGTTAACAATATGCCTTTGTAGGATCGACGACACAACGTATCTCCTACCAGTGCATATTGTCGAGAACATTTTCNACGACACAACGTATCTCCTACCAGTGCATATTGTCGAGAACATTTTTGTACTACATCCTTTTGAGCATTTGTTAGGTGTTGCAGTGTTTCACTACGTAGAAGATACTCTTTTATGTCATCATACCATTCTACCGCGTGTGTTGTACTAATGGATGCAATCGGTAATTCATCAGGAGTATCAATTATGGATTTAGCACAACTAATTATGGAGCTAGGCAACATGTGGAACATGCTTGGTGATATGTTTAGAGCTAGCATGGCAAGTGCATCTGCAATGGTGTTATCATTTCTGGAAACATGTTGCACATCTATACTTTCGAATCGCTTTAGTAAGTGCTTAGCCAAATCACAGTATGGTTGTAAATGTTACGCTTTACATGTATAGACGTCTGTGACTTGGTTTAAAACTAGTTGTGAGTCTCCTCTAACTACAAGTCACGTGATGTTGGAAGCTAACGCTGGCGTAAGGCCCCTAAGGAGACCCTCATACTCTGCTATCTTGTTGGTACAGTGAAAGTTGAAGTGGTAAGCAAAGGGTCGGATCTCCCCAGAGGGATAGGTGATGACGATGGTAGCACTTCCCCCTCGAGAGGTGGATGCTCCATCAAAGTTTAAAATGGCTTCGTAATCATCGGGGACTATGTCTATCACGCTAACGTTTTCGTCTAGAAACTCTGGCTCTATTGTTGCTTGATCATGTGTTGGTGATGGAGTCAATTGGTTCGCTATGGCTTGACCCTTGACTAATGACTGCGATATGTAATGTAGGTCAAATTCAGCTATCATGGCTTTCCAACGCCCTATTCTGATTGACTCATAAATGTTACCGGTGATGGCTCTGAGCACATTATCTTTGTAGATTATGTTGACTTTGTTATGGAAGAGGTAGTGTTGCCATTTCTTTAGGAAAAAGAGAAGGGCTAAACATGACCTCTCCACCTCGTTGTACTTCTTTTCGTGGGCCACTAATGCATGGCTTAAATAGTACACAGGGACTTCGGTTCCATCTTCTCATTTTTGACAAAGAATAGACGCGATCAATGAATCCGACGTGGCAAGGTAGATATAGAAGGGTTTATTGTTCTGTAGAGGGTACACTGTCGGTAGTTGAAAAAGTGCCATTTTAATGTTATCAAATGCTTCCTGGCATTGTGGAGTCCATTCAAAGTGGACATTCTTTTGTAGCAAATGGTTCATAGGTTTCAACTTGTCCACCAGTTTTTCTATGAAACGCCTGATGAACTGTAATCTACCTTGTAGACCCCAAAGTTCTGTAAGGTTGCTTGGTGGTTTTAGATTGATGACAGCTTTAACTTTATCTGGATCTACTCGTATTCTTATTTCTGACACTACAAAACCTAGCATCTTGCCCGTATTTACCCCGAAGACACATTTCTTTGGGTTGAGCCTAAGTTCATATTTTAAGCAACATTTTAGGACGAAATCTAAATCTTGTATGTGTTGCTCTGGTGTTTTTGATTTAATTGCAATGTCATCTACATAATCATTGAGCGAATGAAGTATGTAATTGTTGGCACATTTGGCCATTCCATTTTGTTTCACCCACATCCATACCTACCGACAAACACAGAGCCTGAGTCTAACCTTGAGGCTGCACCTGCCTTTGCTTTTTTGCAAAGGCATGACTAGCAATTGCTCCTTTTCATGGGTAGCAATTTGATGGCAGTATCAACATTATCGGCATCATCTATTTTGCATGCTGTAGTTGTTGAATTATTTTGGGGGCACAATTAGAGTCTGAACCAGGGTTATTATCCAAGAACAAGATGCAGCAGTTCTATTGCATTAACAGGAAGAAGAAAAAGAATTTGTTACAAGCGTAGGCATGTTCCTGAGTAGAGGTTACTATGTTGCTACACCAGCAATTCCCATGAAGAATTAAGCTCCAACCATGACAAGGGGCAGCGCCATTGTTCTGAATAGCATAGCTACGTTGAGTTCATCACGTTCAGACTGTGCGGATGGCTTAAATCGAAACAGATGGTATTGTTTCTTGAAAAACCTGAACTGCAGCAGAATTCAAGTAAAGAAGAAACCCTAGTTTTGGATTTGGATTCTCAGCAACGATGGTATCTCAGGCACCTCAGATGCCCGCGAATGATAAGGAAAGTGCCAGATGCCCTACTGCGACGCCTCCATGCAGTGATTTCTTTGAAGATCGCACGCACACGCCCGTTCGAAGCTCTTTCAAAGCTTTTGTAGATGCATATGCACAACTTTGAAGATTCAAATTTCTACGTTGTAAATAATGAGAACTAAATCCTCATAGCAAAGTATTTCTATACAAGTTGAAATCCTTACTGTGACATAGTAATTACAGGGGCTTCAACAAGCAAAAAGGAGAATGAACGCCAACCATGGGCCATTACATAAATCCCCGGCACAATAACAAAAACCAGAGCTTACTCTCTTTGTTAACCCTAATTGTGATTTCAAGCTTCACCAGTGCAGCGCATAGCACCTCTTTTTCTTCAGATTTCCTTTCGCGGCAAGTGCCTCTCTTCTCCATTTTCACTCCAGCGATGAAATCGCGTCGCGAAGGATTCGATTCGGCACAAGATCGTCCGCCAAAACATTCTTCTCTCTGCAAACGCACGCATGCTTGGACGAAACCAATCCCTGTATGCATCCGTCGCAGAAACTGCAAAAGTAGCATTTCCCGGTCATAACAGCATCCCTCATCACATGGCCGCACAGACGACATAGAAATTTGCGGCTGCCAGATGCCCTGCTAAGAGCTTTTGTAGACGCACGCTGCGCGGAACTCGAATTTGCACCAAGGAAAGCGATGCCATTTTGTAGTCGCCTGAAAAAGCTTTCGAGTCCGGCATCTTTTGAGGCCGAGAACCCTAGTTCCGGCGTTGTGCGATCGCTTACATTCCATGATGAAGAAGGAAGCGAAATTGGGCATGGTGTGGACGAGAGAAGTTCAGGTGGAGCAGAGCATAAGCAGCGGAGATTGGCTACGCATAGGAAAAGCTATCGGGCAGTTAGTTTAACTGCATACTAATAACTTTGGAAAATTATATTTTCTTTGTAAAAGTATATTTTCTTTCATCGGCCATTCCCTAAATCAATTCGTTTGAATATAATCTGGTATTTTGGTATTCAAATATTGGATACCTCTATATAAAAATATATTCAAAGACAAAAATTCATGGGATATTTACCTAATGTCATACATGGACTGGACACTTCTCAACTGCAACATTTTTATCTATGGAGGTTACAACCATCCAAGATTTTTTTGTAACTTACCTAACTTGTTGGGCAAGTAACCTCCTAACTTTTTGGGCAAGTAATCTTCTAATTGGTTGGCCAAGTTACTTGGGA
>MNCI01009971.1:31715-57000 GCA_015680685.1 Gnetum montanum | reverse complement strand
GAGTTGTGCTCAAATGTTTTTGCAAAATTTTATTTGTTACAAGTAGGTATTATAAGGACCGCGTAGACTAGGCAGTCGAACAAAATAGGAAATTTTCAACAACTCACAGTACTTGGCAAAGTTGGCTGAATCTCTTTAAAGTAAGTCATTTGTAGTTTACACGCAACGCAATCATTACATTTCTCACAACCGCACACCGCAACAGCACACACACATACTCACATTAACTACTGAGTCTATTTGGAGGTATTTGGGCCTTGGTGTTGCCAGAGACTAGCAGGCACCTAAATCTTGTTCGAGGACACTCGTTGGCGGTCGTGTCCCAAACGGTCGCCAACAGTAATCGCTAAAAATAAATGTCATTACCCTTTGATATGTGGCCCCGACGTTCTTGAGACCGAATGGCATCATCGTGTAACAAAAAGTTCCCCATGGTGTCATAAAGGTAGTCCTGAGCTGATGTTCCAAGTTAATGCGTATCTGGTTATATCCTGAAAAGCCATCCATGAAAGATAACAAGGCATGTCCAGCGGCCAAATCAACTAGTTGATCAATGCTAGGCAAGGGGAAATCATCTTTTATGGTTGCAACATTGAGGTCTCGGAAGTCGATGCAGAGGTGAATGCTTCCGTTCTTCTTTGGGACAATGACCATGTTGGATACCCAGTCAGCATAGTCAACAGCCCGTATGAACCTAGCCTGATAAAGTTTGGTGATCTCATTGTGAACTACCAATGCTACCTCAGGCTTAACCTTTCGTGCTTTTTGTTTCACTAGCCTTAATTTTGGATCGAGTATAATATTGTGCTGTACGATTCGAGGATCTAACCAAGGCATGTTAGTGTAAGACCAAGCAAATGCTTTTATGTTGTCTTGAAGCATGTGTTCTATACCTTTGGCAAGTTGAGGTGGCAATAATGTGCTCAATTTTAGTATCTTAACTTCGCCGTCAGGCATGGTTATGGGGGTTTCAGTTAAAGGGTCTTTAGTGATGCTATTAGCTTCTATTTCTAGGGATTTTGTCATACCTTCATAGTTGTCTAATGTTTGTTGCATTAAGGCTATGAATGTATCGTTTGTTGATGTACCTAAGTTGATAGAATTTATGTTGATTTCTCTTGTGATCTTTCCGTACGGTCCATCGATGGTCAATGGTGTGAATAGATGCTAGTAATCCATTAGGCTTGCTCTTGCCAATAAACAAAAGGTAGAGTAAGCTAGTAGGGGTTGTTATGCATTTCTAGGCAATGTAAATTATGTGTACATATGCGATGGTAGTTTATCGTCGTACTTGGATGCATGGTAGTCTAAGGCCTTACCGGGCTGAATGTGGTAGTTTAAGGCCTTACAGGGCCAAATGTGGTAGTTTAAGGCCTTACCAGGCCAAATGTGGTAGTTTAAGGCCTTACCGGACCATTTAACCATTCGTTGATGATGTCTAGTTGATGTATGATCTGTACTGAGGAGTTTGCGCCATAATGTTCAGTGTGGGCAACCGAAATTGCTTTGCAAGGGAATATGGTATGTGGTAGTGTTTATGATCTCGTTATTTTTGTTTTGCATTTGCCCATACTTTGTAATTTGATTAATTTTGATTAAATTGAATAAAATATTCAAGGCGGCAGTGATGACGGCAGGGTCAACGTGGCAGTATATATATAATGCAAAGCGTGAGCGTGAACCTGTTAGTCAACAAAGGCAGCGTAAACCTGAGCCCAATCGCAGCGTGAGCGTAAATCCAAGTCGCAGCGTGAGCGTAAATCCAAGTCGCAACGTGAGCGTAAACCCAAGTCGCAGCGTGAACGTACATTTCAGGCGATAGTTTCATCATGAATGTGGACTTTAGGCAACAGTTTTAGCGTGAACCTCGGAACCACGGTGTCGGCGTGAAGGCATTGTCGTCTTCGGCATGGAGGGTTCGACGTAGCATACAAGATAAGACCCGAGCGTACAAGGTTAAAACCCCAGCATGTAGAGATTACCGCAGCATATAGGGTTAAAACCCCAATGTGCAGAGATTACTACGGCATATAGGACCAAACCCCAGCGTGCAAGGTTCAGCTCGGTGTATAGGGCCAAACCCGAGTGTGTATGGTTTAGCTCGGTGTGAAGCGATGGGTAAGGGCAAGGAAGTAGAAGGCTAGGGGAGGAAGGAGCCCAGCTTTACCTTCATGGAGGAAAGTGAGGACATGCTTTAGTGTTTGCCAAGGCCTAGGATTCCATCGTGGCCTGGATCGGTGTGCAGGTAGGCTCTAATCTTGCCTTGGTTAATTGCTTTCTTTCGTATTTGCTATTTGGGTGTATGGGATTTGCGCAAGGTCTCTGGTTGTATGTTTCAGCGTATCGGGACAATGCAGAGCGTAAATGGATTTTGTAGCATGTAGGGTCTGCATGCTGAGTGTAAATGATTTTCACAATGTGCAAGGTCTGCACGCTGAGTGTACACAGTTTTTCCAGCGTGCAGGGTCTACACGCTAAGCGTAAACAGTTTTCAACCTTTTCGAAGTATTGGCCCCAAATGTGGAACTTCGCTTCATTATTTCATTTCCGTGTATAACTGATTTACCATGGCTTTCTAGGTATTAGCAGGGATCCTAAGCCTTTCCTCTTAGTGGTTGAGCTGGTTGGGGTTCTGGCGTGGATTGGGCCCATTGATTCTGACGAACCTTCCCCTAATATGACTATTGATAACAATGGGGTATGGTTCATGGAAGGGGCCTGTGAGTTCCTTGCCTTCATTTTAGACAGATTCAGAGTAGTAATATGGTCCCATCTAAGCGAACAATTAGTGCAAAGCGTGCTTGAGACAATGTTGCTAGGATCTTCAAGCGACGTTATGGCTTTCATGGTGGACATTGACGAGGGACTGCTTGCGATTAAGGACAGTCACTCTGGAGGGCCCAGATCTACCCGTTCGTTATCGCGTATATGGGACTTATTGCCATGTGGCCCTTACTATCTCAATAGCACCTTATTTTTGGCCGCTCATGCTTATACATTATTTCAGAACCCTTTGGGCACGGTGTACAAGGTGGAGAGGTAAGGTTGTTTAATTTGTCATTTCTATTCTGTTGTTTAGTGTTTGCTCCTATTCTGATGACCGTTCGTTTGCAGGCCCCAAGTTGACAAAGATGGAATATGCGTAGGTGATAATGGACTTGCATTGGCTCACACCGCTTTAGAGACCTTCATGGAGGATCCTACTCTCCGTTGAGCTGTATTAGCTCAGACTAAGGGTGACATCATTCATTTTCATAAGCGGTATTCTAGGGAATTTGCGCAATGCACGGCTCGGGGGTGGCTGCATGGGGATTGGTCACGTAATGGACCGATTTCCCTTGTGATATTGATTTGGGTCCTAGCAATGTGAATCCCACGATTGAAGGTAAGTGATGATATTTCTCTGATGCCTTAGTTTGTTTGTTTAGCTGCAATGTTGGTTATACTAGTACTATGGTTTTGCGTTGTGCTTACAGTTAACGTCCCCCCTGGCGGACACCCTATTACAACAGGGAGGACTGAGAGCACCCTGTCCATGAAATTTGGGAAAGTCAGCAAGGCGCAGTGATGGTTATGTACTAGTGCCCCACCACCTATCGTCGGTTGTTTGAATGATGCTAGCCTCATGGAGATATTCACAACCCCAAGCCCTGATGTCTCTGTAACTGAAATGATTGGAATTGTTGATTCGTTCGACAACTCTGTTACTTACTACAACACCCATATCAAGGGTGTCAGAATAGTTTTTCATCTGTCAGCCGAGTTCTTTTTAGACCTCTTCGGTGTCCCAGTAGATGGTGTGAACATGGTTTTGGACAGGGTGCAGAAGGAGCTCCATGTGGTGCGTGAGCTAATGTAGCTTCAGGTTTTAGATTATATTTAAACCTAGTCACAAACTAGCGTAAAAGGTCTTCCAGGGAAGGTATAGAATTGCGCGGTAGAGCCCGGTACTAGTCTAATGCTCTCCCTGTGAGGGACATAGCGAAAACACGCAAGATTGCATGAGGCCATGTCTGAAGTAATAAAATTTCTAATCTAAACATGACTAGATGGGCGTTGGGGTCTCCCTCCCCGTTGTATTTGGTCAATTGAGGCAGAGACATGCCTTTTGACAATGTCAATGGTAGCACTGAAGAACTAATAGGATCATCTTGGTAAAAGTCCAAGACCTTAAGCTCTTCGTTGTTAGCTGTTTTAAGGCGTCTTACCTCCTCAGTAATTTCTCGCATCATTTTTTTAGCATCTGCCCAGTCTTGAGCACTGGTTGAAGCGACAGGTTGTTGTGATGTGGGAAGGTTGGACTGTTGCACGGTGGGCGGGAAGGCAGAAAATTGAGCAGTTGGGAATTACATTTGTGGTATGTTTATTGCAGGCGTCACTAAAGGTGGCAAGCTGTAAGGGAAAGGCTATTGTTGCTGCTGTTGTTGGTGTTGTTGTTGTATCTGGGGGATGTTCACGGATGGGATTGCGAGAGGAGGCATATTGTGATGAAGGGGTTGATGCGGTTGCATGCCGGTCATAGCCCATTGCCCCGTTGTGGTTCACGAGGGAATACATTGCACTTATTGAGTTGTGACCACGAAATGTGCTCCCTGAGTTTGTATCCGAGGTATATAGTTAGGAGTCGTAGAAGCTGGTATCACAAATGGCATTCCAAGGATCTGAGATGGGAATGTGACTTCTACATTAGGCTGAAGGAGTTGTTGTGATTGCATTTGTAAGAGAGTGGATGACATGGTGACGGGAGGAATAATGGAGAGGGGTCGCGTATTGAATTGCGCATTGGTCACAGGAGGAGTGGGGACAAGAGCGGATGCCTCTTGTTGAGGCACATGTGCTTGAGTGATTTTAAATGGCTGGAAGGACATTGTCTCCCCCATGAATGGGTGGAACAACGGGTTTGCGTAAGTTTGTGGGCTGAGGGTATGATATGAATCCTCATGCTCGAACTGAGCCACAAAATCATCTTCCTCCTCTATTTGGGAGTTTGGCATGGGCTGGTCTAGAGGTTGATTCCTTGCTAGGAGGAGCTATGAGATGAGCTCAGAGTAGTGCTCGGAGAGAGGGATGATGTCATGCTGGAAAGGGATGAACTCATGTCCTCCCTTATGAAACAATTCGTATTGTCTCTTAACCTCCATTTCAGTTTGATCCACTGCTAGGCTAGCTTTGATTTTTATGCATATGAAATTATATTGCTCCTTTGTTATAATGTTAAATGACGGGTTTCTCCCTTGCAATCTGAGAGACCAGCGAGGTCCCACCGTGGGTTGTACTACAAGTTGTTGAATGGTCATGGGGCCTACGATATCCATGACGGGCTTGGTTGAAGCGTTGGGATTCGCAATGTTTATGATGAAACGGTTGTGAATATAACACGGTCGAAGGGATGTGAAACAGGTATACTTATTAGCGTACACCTAAGTTCACAGCGTATAGCGTATAGACTGGATCTCAGCGTATGGGCTTCAACGACCAGCGTATGGAGACAACGTACAACGTGCAAGTGGGCTAGGCAGCGTGTAAACAGGGTCTACAATGTACATCGTGCAAGTGGGCTGGGAAGCCTGTAGACAGGGTCTATAGCATACAACGTGCAAGTGGGCTCGGCTGTGTGTAGATAGGGTCTACGGCGTACAACGTGCAAGTGGGCTGGGCAGTGTGTAGATAGGGTCTACAGCGTACAGGTTTTCAGAGCGGCGTGTAGACAGAGTTTTCAACGTACAGGTTTACAAAGTGGCATGTAGACTGAGTCTTCAGCATACAGGTTTACAAAGTGGCATGTAGACTGAGTCTTCAGCGTACAGGTTAAGATGTTTGTAGCGTGGAATGTTTGCAGCATGTAGACGCTGAGAGTGTTAAAGAACAAGGTACTGATTTTGGAGGTTCGGAATTGTTGAGTCTGAGGACATCCAGTAGTAGGTCGGTAGTGAAGGGAGCAGGTGTGTGAGATCAAGTTAGATTCAGACAGTTTCATGCCCTCCTTCTAGTGACATTTTCTGTACTGTCTGAAATCGTCGGTCTCCGGCTGGAATGAAATAGAAACCAGGAGATCCCCGGACAAGCACAGAAGACCCTACCTTCGCTTGAGGGCAAGTTGGAATTAACGAAGGTAGAGTACCTTGAATGGTCCGCACGTGGATTAGATAAGGATTTTCCCAGATGTACACCGTTATACTGTACGCTGGGTTATACGTAAACAGCGTAGCTAATGTAAAATAGAGCGTAAACATACAGGAACATAAACAATAAGCATACAATAATGAACGAAAAACTGTGACAAATCTTAGTAAAAGAAATATATGGCAATATTATTGCAAAATGGAGAGTTACAATGCACCGGTCTAACGCAATTGTGAATCTGACACAAGATGGACAGAAGGCTCCGGTGGATGCAGGGGGATGATTGTTCATTGGATTCGACTATAAGCATAGCGTAAAGGTTGTATGCTCAGCGTGCAGGATGAAAGTCCAGCATGTAGGATTAAGTGTTCTAGATGTGCTCTTTGTGTGGATTGCCCCAAATTTTTGCTCTGATCTCTCAATTTTTTCGAACCCCCAACTGGTCAAAAATCGAGATTTTTATACAAGTTTAGATGTTAGACTCGGATGTGAGAGGGGATGATTGGCCATGGGATGCTGGACTCTCGGGTCGAGTGACATGTGGCACGTTGACCAAGTGCGAAAGAATGAAATTTTACAAGTGTACAGTGTGCTGCACGTTAACGTATATTGCTGTACGCCAGCGTATACTACTGTATGCCAGCGTGTACACGCTGGGTGTGTGAACTTGGCATACAGACTTGACTAAAACAAAAGAAGTTATTTTTACAAACTACTGCTACAACAGGAAGCATCAAATTCAGCCCTTGGATTTGAATTCGGATGTCACGAGAATGCTGCTTGCAGATGTTTAGCTCAGTTGGACTTGATCTGACACAGTTCTGGAGAGCTTTGATTGGTATACGTTGTGCAACACACTGGGTGTATACGCTATACACACTGGGCGTATACGCTGGGTGTGCACGCTGGGCGTACACGCTGTACACACTGGGCATATACACTGGGTGTGCACGCTGGGCGTACATGCTGTAAACTTGCATGCTAGGTGTATATGCTGGGCTTATACACTAGATACTTGCTGCATACTCAGTGAAAATCAGGTTTTTTGAGTTCAAAACTTGCCAGGTTTGATGCTAGATGTCACCGTAATCTTCTGCGGGTCCCAAGGAACCATTTCTTGTTGAGTTCAACTCTGCCTGAAGTTGTCTGTGAGGCTCTCAAGCTTCAGTCATGCTGGAGAGCATCATGACTTAGCTTGATTCTTATTGGAGAAGTACTAAGCTCAGAATTTTGTGGTGTTTTAGACCTGTTTGAGACGGGCGCTCTCACGGAGAACGCTTTCAGGGAGGACACTCCCAAGAAGAGTGCTCTCCAACAGAATGCTCTCAATGAGGGCTCTCTCATTGAGAACGCTCTAAAATGTGCAATGCAAGGCTCAAACAAGCAATTCTCGAGACATGAGCCTCAAACATCCATCCAACTACTCCTAACCCCCATAGAACTTACTACAGAGTTTGAGCATGCGCTCAAACTCGACAAGCTACCCCAAGCGAAGGGATAATAAAGTCCTCCAACCGTAATCAACAGCGAGCCACCTGCAAGTGCATGGAGAACAAGAGAGGCCAGATCGCTCTTCGTTTCTCGGCTCGTGCAAGTGAACTCGCCACTACGACCCATGCGCTACTAGGTAATCGAATCGGTGAATAGGCAGAGACAGCATGCACCCGACGCTACCCCGTCGGGGCATCCAGACACTCTGCCACCTCCACCACACCAAATCAATGCTACCGATCGCACGAACTCAATTCATAGCATTTCCAGATGGGATGGTTCAGTCCCGTAGAGCCATTAGTGCTGGCTCCAATCTCGCAGTGTCAGCCAACACTCACACCCAGGCATGAAGAAACAAGCCTCCTTGCATGAACATAAGTTTGTCAGGGATCTCGACCTAGGTTCCACACTAATTAGAGGGGGTCTTGCAGCATTAACAGTGGTATCTGTCATGCCACCAAATGTGTCAGTAATGACCGAGGTGAACTGTAATAAGGCTGTGAGTAAAGCAAACGACAGTGAGGGCTCCTACCCAGTAAACTCTCAGGGGTGATAATGGGGGGATCGCCCATTGACACATCATCAAATATATTGTCAAACTCACTAGCGTCTAATTGCAATTCCCCTCCTTTCTGGCTCAAAACTATGGCAACATCCTTAGCATTCGTCTATTCCCTTGATGCTAAACTACATTTGGCAAAGGGATCTCTAGCAGAAGTCCCTTCCAGGTTGATGCGGGCTTCTTCTTTATTTGTTGGGGCCTTTCCTTTTGAGGCACCAGCATCCTCCTCGTCCATAGGAGACTCCTGTTCGTCTCCAGAAATGTCCTCCTTATCAGTAGGAGGATTTTTCTTGACAACAAGAGCCCCTTCCTTAGTGACAGGAGCTCCTTCCCTCTTAACCAAGGCTCTTTCCTCTAAGACTGGGATCTCCGTGTCTTTATTTGCCACCCCCATCTTGGGGGTCAACAACTTTTCATCACCTTCTTCTTCTTCTTCCTCTTCGTCTGGCAATAAAAAAAATATACATGTTATAGCTTAAACCACGTTAGCTAAAGTAGGTGCTACGCTATGCTATGCTGTCTAGCATATCATAGCCTAGTAAGCATTTAATCAAGAGGTGAAAAGACAAACACAGAGAGCATTTACCAATGGGGGGTTGTGTCCTAAGTAGCTTAAACCACAGTGTCTGCCCCTCTTCTTCTTCCATATGAAGGGTCTCCTTAGTTGGTTGAGGCCTTTTTTGCTACAACTTCGTGGCCATCGTTTCGGCGATGAGACATTTCCCCTGCAACATGCTACCTATAGCAACAAGGGGCACCGCTCCCACACTGTCCTGGCCACGAACGTTGCGGGCCACCTGATCCTTAGTCGTCATAGAGAATGACTCCCCAATAGCTTCTGGGGGATCTTGGGCTCGGGTGGTCTAGAGGATTTGGTAGATCCACGATTTGGAAATCTGGTTGCGCTCTGGCATAACCCAGACTCCATTCTCATGGACTACCAAAACCTTCGTGAAACATCGTAAGCAAGCTATGTAAAAGGCATAGTGCATGTTGAAATGGGACTCCTGCTTCTTATGAAGTGTGACGATTTCAGTTTGCAGGCCCTTGCACAGATGCCTAGCCCAGTTGTAGTGAGCCCCCTCTTCCATGACCTCCCGCATCAATCCCAATGATCTTTCCTTGGGAAAGTAGCTGGGGAAAAGCGTGGGCACGAAAGATGGGATAAACCTCTTTGGCGGCTCTTAGTCTGACCTTCTCCATGGGAATCCCCTTTTGCTCTTCTGCAACCCCTAGCCACTCCTCAATGTCCTCCTTCTGACGGTTCACCTCTTAATTGGTCTTTGACCCATATAGGGAGACCATTAGCAGGGACACCGAAAAGGTCTGCGAATAGCTAGTCATTGATTTCAAGGACCACCTGCACATCATGTACACATGTGCGAAATCAGTCTGCCTTTTCAGAAAATGAGTTTGCTAGGGTGAGCATCTCAGTGACAGGGACGCTTGGATTTGGGACCAGGAAAAAATCCATGAGTCTAGCATCTTGAAGGTCCTTGATTAAGGATTCTGAGGCTGTGTTGCATATCCAACATTGGCTCTCATCTATTTCCCTATACTTGAAGTAGATGTTGGCCTCCTGGTTCCTAGAGGTTATCACTTTCACCTCATGGGACTTCTTCGCCCCTATAGCAATTTGCATGAAAGCAATTAGCACAATAGCACAAAATAGCAAAAAACAAGTTAGGCAAAGCATAACTAGTAGAAAAAATAGCAATGACACTCGAACATGCAGTAACTTATTATTTAGCTTACCAGGTTTAAACGGTGATGGGAATGGTGGAAGATTAACCAAGACATCTTCAACAATGATTGGTTTAAAGGGTGCCCATCTCTCATCCAACCAACTAGACTCCTTGCATCTGTTATAGAGTTTGGGATACCGGGTTGGGTAGTTTTTGTACTGACCCCCGCATTGGCCTATCACACTTGCGCGCATATTCTTAGCGGAAGAAAACTCTCGCAGCGCCATCTATGCTAAGGTCAACACATTCGTATTGCTGTGAAGCCCATCCTCGTTGATAGAAAACCTAATAACAAAAACACTGTTAACATTTGCTAGCGTAGCAAACATTGCATAACGTAGTGGAACATGGCTACAAAACTCACCCACCAGCACTATAAACTGTTCCTGGTGGGTTTTGGAAGCACGTTCCCATATGACGTGCAATAAACAAAGTGTTGTAGAGATGGTAATAATTATATTTCTGAATCTCCCAGAACCAAGCCAAATGCCTCAAATTTCTAGGGCACTGACTGGATCCTTCTCCCTGCCCATTGCTAATTGCTCCATCCATCAAAAATCTTAGAATACCCTAATTTGCCTTAGGCAACAGGGTTTCTGTTATGGTAGCCGCTACCTCCTCTGCCAGGTGTAACCAAATGATCACACTGAAGCGTTGGAGGAGAAATTTCATGAACTCCTACACTTCCTCCCAGAACTAGATCATCTGCTGCCCCACATGTGTATGGGGCGGAGAAACATTGGCCACTAGTTCGCTCATGCAGCATAGGACCTCCACGATTTTGAGGACAATCAGGATTGGCCTTAGTGCTACCCTACACAGCACAATAGCAAATGTTAACATGATGTCCAAGCGAAATGCACATATAGCATAGCAAAATTAGCATTTAGCAAATAGTGTAGCATGATTTTATTCATACCTATAGTGTAGCAAAAACATGAAGGCAATAGCGTAGCTAAATTAGCTTAGCGTAGCAACAAAGAGATTAGCATCACACCATGACAGAATACGTGTTACATTGTCATGTTGTGCACATGGCCAAACCCTTCTGAGGGTCATACGTTACGCTATTTACATGCCAAGTGGGTCAAATCATGCAAGCCTCTATGGTAATGACAGCCGCAGCGATGGCGGTCTAAGCGACCTTGCATGAAACCTTAGCGTAGCATTTATACATCTGCTGCAACCGAAACAGCAACAGCGATGGTATAAGGGCCAAAACAACAACAACACGATGATAGAAAAACACATATAGCTAAACAAAAGTCATAGAAACAAAAACAAGAAAAACAAGAACAGTAACAGAGGCAAAACAGAGGAAGCATAGTAGTGTACCGGGTCAACGATGTCTCCTCTTGCACCACGATGCGCGCCTACGACACACGTCCTAGGGTTTCTTTCACTTCATCGACCTTGGCAAGTGCTAGGTGTTTACGTTCTTTCTTGGGAGCCATCGTTTTGCTTACCAACTCTTTCCTTGTTGCTATGTCGAATTGCCTTTCCCTCTATTGGCACAATTGCTCTGCGCTGTTATGATGAAAATGATGAGTTTACGAGGGGTTTATCCCTATTTATAGCCGCAATGGTGAAAAGGAAACTTGTCATTCTCTCTCTATGTTTAATGCAAAGTATTCCGTGCAGTGTAGCATGCTCGCCACGACGTAGTAACACTGTTTGCATTAAGACAAGTGGGCCTGGGCGAAAAACCTTGACATGCTTCAAACTAGCTGTTTACCTTCACAAAAATATCTTGTTAGCAGTTCGCAAAGACCTTAAAGTAGCAATCTTAACGCATAGTTGCAATCTAGTTAGCGGTCTGCAAAGACCTTAAACTAGCAGTTTCGACCTTTTACTTGGTAGTCCACGATGACATTAAACTAGCAGTTTTACATTTTTACATCAGCAATTTCGCATTTTTTTTACATTAGTAGCTTTTCGTTCTTTATACTAGCAGTTTTGCACCTTTACGTCTAGGTGGTCCACAATGACCTTAAACTAATCCTCTAACATGTTGGTAGTCTGCAAAGACGTTAAAATAGCAGCTTTCACATTTTTACATTAGTAGTTCTGCATTTTTACACTAGCATTTTTGCATTTTTACTTCTAGGTGGTTTGCCATGATCTTAAACTGGTAAATCATAAGCTTTCTATCATACTTTTCTTTTATCTCTACTACTCACATTTCATTGCTACTTTGCAAATGAACAAACTTTCATCTCATTTTGGTAGGTTGAGCGAGAATGGAGATCCATCATGATCTCTCTTCACCTTTAGCTTTAATAGGTTCACATGGCAAACTCGCAAGACAACTAAACCCAGAGCTAATAGACTGGGAATCACCATAGCATCCTTAGAAGCATCCCTATATTGGCCTAAGCATCTGGTCCAAACCCTAGATTTAGAGGCTGGGGATGTAACTGAGGACCCTCTCATCGAAATGCCTGTGACCACATCCAGGGGGAAGATAAAAACATTGAAACTTAGTTCCCTCCTAGATTCGCAAAAGCACAAAGATGTAGCCAAAATTCTACAAGATAACATTGAAGTCTTTGTGTGGTCATACAATGACATGCCGGGTTTAGATCTGAGGCTGATACAACACAACATCGTCTTAGACCTGTGCATGAAAGCGATCAAGCAGAAGGCTTGTAAGGTTAAACTAGATATTGCATTGGCCGTACAGGATGAAATCACCAAGCTATACAAGGCTGGTTTCATCTGGGTAGTTGATTACTCAGAATGGGTGTATAATATCGTTGTATTTTCTAAGAAAATGGGAGGGATACGAATCTGTATAGACTTCCGAGATCTGAATAAAGCAATGATCAAAGATGATTTCCCACTTCCAAGTATCAATCAACTCATTAACACTATGGTTGGTCATGCTCTATTATCCTTCATGGTTGGTTTCTTCGACTACAACTAAATTTGCATTAACCTAGAGCATTAGTTAACAACAACCTTCATGACCCCATGGGGTACCTTTTGTTACATTATGATGCCTTTTGGGCTCAAGAACGCCGAAGTAACCTACTAGCGAGCCATGACTTACATCTTTAGCGACTACATCTTAGAAACGTTGAATGATTACGTGGATGACATAGTGGTGAAATCTAAGGAAACCAGTGATCATCCCAATGATCTAGGTGTAGTCCTCAAATGTTTCCAGATGCACGATTTATGTCTCAATCCTAAAAAGTGTGTCTTCGGAGTGAGAACTGGACGCATGTTAGGGTTTATAGTATTAGAGGCTAGAATACGAGTGGACCCTGACAAAGTCAAGGCCATCGTTAACCTGGCACCACCTACAAATCTTAAGGAATTGCGTAGGTTACAAGGTAGAATAAAGTTCATCATAAGGTTCATAGCAAAATTGACTGACAAGTTACACCCCACGCAATATCCACTAGAGAAAGGGGTTAACTTCGAATGGATACCATAGTGCCAACAATCCTTTGATGATCTGAAAAAAGACCTTTTGCACCTCCCAACTTTTTATCCACCATATAGGGATAAGCCTTTCTTCATCTACCTTGCCATCTCGGACACGTCTATCATGACACTGTTATGTCAGAAATGGGATGATGGTTCTGAGATACAAGTGTACTACCTAAGTCATGCACTGATAGCGTATGACGCGAAATACAATGAGGTGGAGAGAAACTACCTTACCTTATTGTTTGCATTGAAGAAGTGGAGCCACTGCCTATTTCGTAGCAAGATTAACATTATTTGCAAGAGAAACATACTCCGAGCTATCAAAAACAATCTTTATGAAAGTAGTAGGATAGCCCGGTGGAAAGCAATAACAACGGAATTTGATTTGCACTATGTGAGCCAATCGTCAATGAAAGGTCAAGCCATAGTAATGCAACTTACGACTTCACCTATTGACGACCAGGCAATCATAGATCCCGAATTCCCAGACGAGCCTGTTAGCACTGTCAACGTCGTCCCATCGCATCTTGAAGCTACTTTGCATTTCGACAATGCCTCGACCACGCAAGGTGGTAGTGCAGCTACTATCATTACGTTCCCCTCTAGGGAAATGCATCCTTTTGCTTATCATTTTACGTTTCCTTGTATAAACAACATGGCAGAGTACGAGGGGTTACTCAAGGGCCTCTTAGCAACCTAAGCATTAAGCATACAACACTTGGCGATTTGCGGAGATTCACAACTTGTTGTGAATCAAATCACTGAGGTCTACGCTTGCAAGGCTACACACCTACAACCCTACTACGACCTAACAAAAAGCCTACTCAAAATGTTTGCAACAACGGACATGCAACACGTGCCACATAACGAAAACTCTATAGCAGATGCGCTGGCCACCCTGGCATTAAGTGTGCTGCCACACTTGTTCGTAAGTTTGCCAACTTCGATTATCGAGTGTATGCAGCCTATCACTCAGGTGGGAAACATAGCCTCTGTTAGTGCTGTGGATACCTAGGAGTTGTACTCTAACATTAAATCCTACCTGCAACACGGTGAGCCCCCAAGCAGATTGACATCTACCCAAAGAGATGCGATTCATAAGCATGCTCGGCAATATGTGCTCATGGGAGACAACGCCCTATGCAGACTCTCCTTTGATAGGATATTATTGACATGTGTAAATGAGGAGCAAGCATAGAAGGTCATTAATGTAGTACACAAGGGACTGTTTGATGGACACATAGCACCTAGGGCTATGGCTGCAAAAATTAGATGTCTAGGGTACTACTGGCCTCACATGGAGTGTGATTGCCTGGCCAAAGTCAAGACGTGTGATACATGCCAAAAATACGCAAATCTCATACACGTTTCACCTACAAAGCTGCATCCAATGCAGATCATGTGGCATTTTCAGCGATGGGAACTAGACCTCATAGGACCTATCACGCCTAAGTCCTCCACAAAGCATAGCTTCATCATCACCGCCACTGAGTATTTTACTAAGTGGGTGGAGGCTATCCCCCTGAGGAAGGCTACATCTCAGCAGGTTTTCCACTTCATCTTGGATAACATCGTGACAAGGTTTGGGCTTCCCATGACTATTGTGATTGAAAATGGGCCACAATTCAGTAGTGTGAAAACTCAAACCTTTTGTAGCAATCTTGGCATTAGACAATCGTTCTCCTCGCCATATTCCCCACAGGAAAATAGATAAGAAGAGGCTACAAATAAGTCCATCATCAACTTGCTGAAAAAAATGCTTAACAACAGTAAGAGGCGATGGAATGAGCAAATCCTGTATGTGCTATGGGCTTACAGGACAACATGCAGGACTGTGACAAATAAGACACCTTATAGTTTTGTTTATGAATCTGAAGCGGTGTTACCTCTTGAGTTGCAGGTGCCATCACTTTGGATGATCCTATCGAATGTCGTGAGTGAAGCCTAGAACAACGAGTCGAGGATCATTAACCTCAACTCAATGGAGGAGGAGCATGCACAAAAACTGGGTTGCATAAAGCACTATCAAAACAAGCAACGACAAAAACATCATGCAAATCTACATCAACAGCCAATACAGAAAGGATACCTCATTCTCAAGGTTGTCCGTGAGCATATGAACAAATTCTCAGCAAACTAGGAAGGTCCATACATGTTCACAAAAGCCTTTGGGAATGGGGCCTTCAAGCTGGCAGACATGGATGACAACAAGTTTGCAAATCTGGTAAATCACTCATACCTCAACCCGTACTACATCTAAAGCATGAACACTGTAAGTTCATCCTCTACGACGTTAAACTAGCAAACAAACGTCCGCTATGACGTAAAATTGGCAAAGCAGTCGTTATGACTATAAACTGGCACAGACAGTCTGTTATGACTATAAACTGGCATAGATTGTCTGCCATGACATAAAATTGGCAAAGAACGGTTTGCTAGGACCTTACAGTAGCTTATCCACCATTCGCTACGATGAAAAAATAGCACAGCAGTTTGCTATGACCTTAAACTAGCACACCATGATCTACCAGGACCTTAAACTGGGTTCGTAGCACGTCCCCAGGATGCATTTATGATGGTACACATCAAGCGAGCATGCATAGTGCCAACACGGGGTGGGATGTTGCAATTCCAAAATGCAGTTCACGACGCCAAGAAAACACCCTCTGGAACATATGCAGTGCCACTACTCTTGGCATTTTGCTGATCCTCCAGAGATGTTGTATGATATCTTGCTGACCCTCTAGACCTACTACCACCATGGCTCATCACCTTGGTAGTAGCTTCCCTAGTCAGCGCCTGTTGTTGGAGTTCCAACAGTATTGTGGTCCAGCCACAATATTGNGCCTGTTGTTGGAGTTCCAACAGTATTGTGGCCCAGCCACAATATTTTTAGCCTCCAGCCCCTTCCAGTGCCTGAGCTCAACAGATGTTTAGCTGCTGGGTAGCCCATCTCACAATTGAACTAATAATGCTTGCCTTGGGCAGGGATTCCTAAGCATCTGCATTCACAGTAACTCCTAGCCTCCTCGGTGCCAGCTGCTGCACACTGATGCTACCAAGGCCACTGTTGGCCTTCCTAGTTTGGACGTTGCATGCCTCAGCAACAATGTCCAAAGCTCCAGCAACATCCATAGCAAGTAAGACCTTTGCCTTCATTTTGCATCATGGTTTTTTCTCCTGGTTTTCTTTTTGTTGTGTTTGCAGGGTGCATACCAGAGGGGTTCAGTCAGAGGTGCATTTCGCCATGGTGGTAGGACACTACATCACTACAAGGCGATCGTCTTGATTAGCTTGGCTGCTTCAGAGTGCACATCATGTTCTCCCCTTAAACCCCTTTTCCTTATTCCTTACACGCAATCCACTCTCTCCCCTCTTTTACAAGCTTTTTCCCGATGCTTGTCAAGCCCTCCCATTTGCCCAATCGCAAAGTCCATGACGCGCATAACATAACTCACCACATGGGAAGCACCTATAGGCAGGTTAAAGCCCCATGTGGATGTAGCACAACTCATCCTAGGAAAGAAACACCTATCCTACGACAAGGTTTTTTGCAAATGCAAAAGGAAAAACAACAAAAGAAAAGCGTAAAAGTGCGAAGCTCACGCAAAAAAAAACATGCCTAAAACAAATGGCACATAAGCTGTTTTGCAATCATCCTCCCTAAGCATCTCAACGAGAGGTCGAAGGTTAGCAAAAGCAAAGATGACCATGCAAACAACTCCCTAACAAGCACTTCGATGAGGGATTCTGCTAAGTTTCATCTTTACCATTTTCCTGAACCTTCCTTCCTCCCTACTCAATCCTTTCCTTTTCATGGCATAACTAATGCAGCACTCTCAAGCATAGCTAAGTGACATCTTGGCGATCACCAAAGAGCAATGTTAGTGTCTTGTCTTCTGCAGTGTTTCGTATTCTTTGTCAGCGTCTCTCGGGACCATCCTCCAGACGTCGACAAATAGGGACCAATGAAACACCCTAAATTTTCAAGGCATTCTTGCTTCACCAGGTCCTTGGAATTCATGTAGCATCATGACAGTTTGGCAGGAAATGGATGCTCTGAGTATAGGCTGTCCAGTTTAGCAAGTTTTCTACATCCAGTGTTGATAGACCCAACGGACTATTTGGCCTGCCCACCTAGGTAGTTCATCCAGATGACAGTCTGCTTGGAAGCGATGCGTGGGTTTGTTAGCGGTGCTTAGGATGCGCAAAACAATTTGGCAAGTTTTCTAGTCAAGAATTTTGCTACGCTATGTAGCATAGCAGGCCTCAGGAGACAGTTGTTCAGGTAATCAACTGTGAACTGTTGTAAGACAAAGTGCTACGCTGCGGCGTAGGAAAAGTAAGACAGAATGGCCCAGCTTACTTAGTAATTTCAATTGCACTCAGCAAGCGCCTCCAGCCTTCAAAACCAGTTGCCTGACTCAACTTCAAGTCCTTCAGCAAAGCTCCCCTTACTAGAAAAGTAGGAGATTAAGTGAAAAGTAGGCTATGTTGGCTGCGATGCTATGCTACGCTACACTACGTAGCACAACGTAGCGACATTTCAAAAATAACAATAGGTATCTCAATATGTAGGATTAGCAAGTTCAAAAGCTTCACATTGCAGAAAATAAAGGTTGCAGATTGTCAGCATGATCCTTAGACAAAAGTTTGCAACTTAAGTGCAAATCGCAGTTAACCCCAGCTACTATGCTATGTTACGCTATGTAGCATAGCATAGCGTAGCAAACATGTAGAACCAGCCAATACACTTCAAAGGCTTCCAGCACATGCAATTAACTCTAAACGCAAATTTCTTCTTCGGACTGGTGGCTACGCTATGCTATGCTATATAGCGTAGCACAGCATAGTGAGCAGCTACGCTACGCTCCACAGTGTAGCACAATGTAGCAGGCGGCTACGCTACATCAATGCGCTTCACTCTTTGTCTGCATTGTCAGCACACCTGATCCTAGCATCTCTAATTCTGACAGCGTAATGGCAGCGCAGCAGGCTCATCAATCAGCTTTGCATGTCCATGCAGCAAGGACACGTCAACATCTTGTGGGTCGAGGACACGTGGTGCCAATGTGTGCTTCTGGTCCTATAAATACCCTGAGGAGCAATGCTCAAGGGGTTCGAAAATGTTTTGGCTCTTAGCAATTGTTGGCAAATCGATTGAAAAATCTATTAGCAAGTTGGCAAGTTGGCAAATTTGGGGAATCTTGAGCATTGTAAACATTTGCGAGTTAACAAAAATCAAATAGTTGGCATTCCCGTTTGGCATTCTGTTAGCTCTTTTCCATTACCTTTGTAGCATTTTGCATTGTTAGCTCTTGAATCTACGTTCAAGCGTACAGTTGGCTTGCTTTGAACGTCTTGGGTACTTTTGGGATCTTTGTGCTTCACAGCATCGCGCAACCGATTGTATCCACCTTGACAAAGTAAAGCCGTAGTCTTGAAGCAGTGCATTTCTTAACTCCAATTTACTTTATTCTTTTGCTTATCATTGCATTTTATATCATTTTCGTTTCCTCACATATTATAATACTTATTTTACAATATAAACATTGTTTTCAAATTAAATGTTTGCAAAAGGTTTAGTGACACTGACTAAGTCCGTGTTTGATCGACCAAATCATTCAGGGCACCCCATTTCCATTTTAATCTAGCACGACCCTCGCGCGGATTCGGGGTTAAGATTGTCCGACCGATGACCTCTCGGTGTTTCTAGCTACTAACATTTTCGGTCGCTACAATTTTCAATTATTTCACAAATATTTTTCAGAAATTGAGTTAATGAGGCTATTAAGCTAGATATATTAAATACATAAGTATGACTGCTTTGAGCATAACACGTATTTGCTTGGTAATCCCAGTAGCATTATTGCTTGGCACGCTTAGTAGCGGAGCATTTGGTCGCCTAGTAGTGGATACGTGGGTTTAAGGCCTGTACGGAAAGTGGGAATAAATACTTATGTTAAGATTAGTTAAATTATTAGTTAATTAATTATTTAGATTAGTTAATTAAACTCCTTTATCTACATTTCGAGCACCAAAATATAAAATACAAAATGATAAAAATCGGATGCCTCAGTTACACTTAACCATATCAATGTATGTCACAAGTGTAACTGGGAGGACAACGATTGACCTTAAGGCTTGATTAACTTTCTAAAGGGCTGGTGCATTGGAAATGATAAAGTTCATAGAATTTGACCAAATCACGTGTGAATGCTTTGTGATTCATATGGTTGGGTGTAGGGGTACCTTGTCGCTCATCATTGGCACTGTTGCCAAGAACTTTGTTTGTGGAATGCGCACTATTTAGGTCAAAGTGGATACCACTAATATCATTGTATGAACCTAAAGGTCAATAACATTCCCATTATACATAAATTATAAAAGCACAATGACAATTTCATTTTGTTTCATTTTACACAATGTCTTCTTCTTCTCGTAAGCTTGAAGATACTAAACCACCGGTCCCATAGAAATGCAAGGTGGTATACACCCATCCAGATGAGTTTGTGCTAAATTTCACCTTCATCCTTCATCAGGATGAATAGATGTGATGGCGTGATATGGAGGGTGATGTTGTTTTGCCCCCCAATAGATTTGTGCCTGGAATGTTGTTTAAAACCCTTAAGAAGATGGGCATAGTAGATCTTCACGAACAGTATGTTGTGGATGGATATGATACTTGGAACTATTGTCCCATTGAAACACAACATAAGTAGAGGTAGTAAGAATTCCAACTAGGCATATGAAGGATAGTTGGATCAAGCACCTAGATATGAACAATATCTCAAGATTTGAGGGGGGATGCAATTCTGATTCGCAAACACATCTACAAGCTTTTTAAGATGCTTTTGCCTTCTAGAACATTGAGAACGAGTGGTAGAAACTCAAGCTTTTCCCAAGGACACTCATTAAGGAAGCTGAAAGTTGGTACCGGTCCTTAGAATTGGAATCTATCTGAAGATGGAGTACCATGTTAGAACTATTCAATGACAAATATCAAACGTACTCTAGAGTGTCTAACTTGAGAAGGTAAATCTAAGGTTGGAAACAAGGAGCACATGAACCCTTAGATGCCACCATGGGTTGATACTATTCACTCCTACATAGATGCCCTAACCATGGTTACTCTCAAAGGGAACAACTTCGCCACATCATAGATGGGCTCAGAGTAAGAACAAGAAGAACCCTTGGGGTGTATGCCTAAGGAAGGTTTTCTAACATGAGAGCTCATCAGATCCAAAGGCTTATTGAGTAGGTATCAAAAGAAGAAGGTGAGCTACAAAAAGGGAGAGTGTTGAAGAGTATAATAGGGATCCATTCATCAAAAAATGAGAGGTTCAATTTTGTGATGAGGAGGAGTCACCACTTGATGAAGTGGTGAATAGAAAGACGTTGCCTATTCAAAAATTTGTTTCTGACATTTCAACCAAGGTTGACAAGTTATGGGACTCTTTGGATGAAAATTTTCAAACCACTTTGAAGATTACTGAAGAATCTAAAGAGAAAAATAGTGATCATAATCGTAGATGGCAAAAAGAAGCTGAACATGCNCCCTTTTTGTAGCTCACCTTCTTCTTTTGATACCTACTCAATAAGCANACTGAATGTGACATTTGTCAATATGAACATCCAAAGGGATGTTGCCCTATGGTGTCACACTTATAAGAGTCTAGAGTGTATGCATTAAATCCTCGCCTAGCGCGTAGGCAAGCTCTAAGATGATTGCCTTACCCTCAAGGCAGTCCAAGACAATTCCACCAACAACAATAAGCTTACTACCCAAGTGGAACTCCTCCACAACCTTATGGACAATACCAACAGTGGTACCAACCACAATCATCGGAACTGCCACCGCCAAGGCAGTAGTATCCTTATAGGCAACCAAATCCATACAAGTACTATATTTAGCAACCCATCTCCCTTAGAAGTTCAGCAAGTCATGCATCATTCTAGCATCACTATTACCCTCCAAAGTACCACTAAAAACATTCACCATCTACTTGAGGAGAAAACCCATATCCATATCCTTATAATCCTCTACATCCCTCTACACCTACACTTCCATCTTCAACCCAATTACCTCCTGCTAAGAAATTTTAAGTTCCAAAAAATTTTAAGTTCCTAAAAAATTTTTTAAATTCCTTAAAATTTTAAGTTCTAAAAAATTTTAAGTTCCTAAAAAATTTTAAGCCTAAAGCTTTTAAGCCAAAAAATTTTAAGCCTAAAAATTGTAAGCCAAAAAATTTTAAGCATAAGAAAATTTTAAGCCTAAAAAATTTTAAGCAAAAAAATTTTAAGCCAAAAAATTATAAGCCTAAAAATTTTAAGCAACAACAAAATTCTACAAGGGCTATACACTCACAACTAGTTTTCAACCAAGTGGTCTGGATAATTGGTCAAGAAAATGACTTTTCTTCCAACCTAGCAGTTCTCTCCATTCCTCACAACCTACTCTAGCTAATTGCCCTGCATCTCTAGCACCCTCATTCTCTGCATCAAATACCTTCAAGCACCCTTCAAACCAAGTGCCACCTAGGATCCGCACTGTAATGCTAACTCATGTTGTTTCCGACTAGATCAATGTTGGCAACCTTTCTACAAAAAGACATGATCTAGGAAGTTTGCTCATCTTTCTACAAATTGCTAGAAAAGAGCCATGCAAGGCTCTTCTTGACTCTAGTTTCAGAGTTAACCTCATCTCCCATGATATGTACAAAGCCTGGAACCTACCACCTCTTAAGAAGAGCAATATCTGTCTAGAATTAGTAGATCATTTGATTATAGTCCCTTTATGATTAGTAGAGGACATTGTGACCACAGTTTGTGGGTGGTCCTATCCTACTAATTTTTTGGTAATCAAGGTGGACAATTACAAAAGTGACTTCCCCATCATCATGGAAAAGGCTTGGTTAAGCATGGTCAATGCATGAATGGGTATAAGGGACCTATCTCTCGAAATATCTAAGGAAAATGAGTTAGGAAAAATTGAGAAGAAGCTTATTCCATGCATCATGTATCTAATTCTCGTAATGGAAAGTAAGGAATAAAATATTATGTAATCTATAATTATCGTAATCTAGGTCCTAACTCTTCCTAGCATAAGTATCCAATCCCATCTTCTGTGCACATCCTAAGCATCCCCTAACCACTATTGGGTTACTAGAGGTTAAGCATCACTGGGTTACCAAGCGTTGGGTTTATGTTCGAGATGGTCATACTTATGGTTCCTACGAACTATGAACGAGTGATAACGATTAAAATAATAACAAAAGAAACTTAATGAATATTAAAGCATAGAAATATTAAACTATTAAATGCATTAAATGACTAAGTCTAATTTCTGCAAGGAATGATTGAAAAGCTTGTCTTTATTACCGTTCACGCCAATAGGCTCATGTACATCAGAGCTCGAATAAAGAGCTGAACACCTTTCTTACAGCTACTGCGGACACTTGGAAAATATTCTAACGCTCACGGGAACAAACTACAAGAGCTTCTCTACAACTGACAAAAAGGTACCTAAGTGGGGTAGGAGCCCGCTTATTTATAGGCTAAAACAGGAGTAGCGTAAATGGGGCCATGTCGATGCATGGAAGGATGCATCAATGTGACCATGTCGATGCAACTGCATATACGGGGTCTCGTATATGCAGCCTAGTAAACGCATCGACTATCTAGCACTTCATCATACCCCCACGACTGAGTAAAAACTCGTCCTCAAGTTCCTCTTACAATTTGGAAGGTATGGACTTTTATTTACAACACACATGATTTAACACACACATGACACACACATATGACACAACATCAACTAACTGACACTTCAAGTACCTAAGTATACAGAGAAGGAAAAATTACAAAAAAGGTGGTGTTTAGAGACAAAATTAAACACCTTGTTGATCCTAGACTCTCTGTTGTGTAGAAGGATGCAAGAATTACCAAAGAAGATCACATTGTCCTTGATGGTGGTGGTTCCAATAGACCTTTACTAGCCCTTGGCCCATGCTGCGGTGGTGGCATGAGTGATGGCTGCCTCGTGACAGCTGCAACTTCTGGAGGTAACCGGAAAGCCTCCAAGAGGGCCCTCATTGTATCCTCTTTGCTTTTGGGATGATTCACTATCCAGGTGGCTTCACTAATGTGTGCTGGAACTAGAACCTCCCAAGGGCATGGTAGCACCGGGAAGAGTTCTTTCAAGTTAACTAACCAGGGTGTGAACTATTTTGTTCGATGTTGAATGCTCAGATTAATGTTTGTAGCTGCTGGTAGTCATTCATTCGATAGGCCAAGTTCTCTGTGACTGCACGCTATCCTTCAATACTCGTGCGGAGAACCTTAAGTTCCGTGTTTGCTGTTTCTAATTTCTTCTTTGTTGCTTTGTGCGCTTGGAACTTGCCCTCGTATAAAGAATACAAGGTGGCCACTTGCTTCTCCAAATCAGACCACAGTCTCCCGGCTGTGAGCATAGCCAAGTTTGCATAGCGAAGGTTGGCAAGCTCTATATACTCTATAATTTTCTCAATCTACAGCACCTTGAGGTGTATTTCAGCTTGATTGTAGGCATTCAACCCATCAAAGATAGGCTGCCATACCTAGCCTCCTTGTAGGAGTTGCTAGAGCGCTTGGTTCAGCTTAGCCTTTGTGACTTGAATTTGTTTCTCATTCACTTCCTTTTGCAATCCCACTTGGTCCCTGTAATGTTTCTTGACTTTTTCAAATTTTAGGACCTCATTCTTTCGAGCAGTGATTTTGATGGTAGATTTCTGTTGCAAAGTTCGAACCTCCTCCATGGACAGACTTCGATTCTCAGCGGCCAACCTTCTCTCATCTACATTCATCCTAGCTAGCTCTTCCTGCTATTGGTGAACAAAATTTTTCATGTGCTTGTTTTCAGCACCAACATTATGTAGGTAATGGACCTCCGTAGTCAACTTGACGTTCTCCTGGTGAAGCTTTGTCAAGTCCTTATCTAAATGATATGTCTGAGCATCTGCTAAGGACTTATCAAAGATTGCTGACTCTCGCTCATCCTCAACTATCTGAAGTTTAACCTAAAGCTATTGAAAAGCTTCATCTCTAGTGAGCTCATGGTTGAGGAGAGCTGGATCGACAAGTTGGGTTCTTAACTAGGCAACTTTTGTTGCCAAGCGTTGACAAGTGGCTTAAGAAGCTTCAAGTTGCCCTTCCAAAATGAGGCTCTTCCCCCTTGTCGAAAGCAGCTCTGACTGGGTTGCAATGATGTTATACGGAAGGTCAAAGACATCCGAAAGTGGTTGCCCGGTTCCCACCAGTCAGTCTAATAGTTCTTCATGTTGTGCTGCATCAATCCTGCTACCTGAAGTTCCAGCGGATGCTTATACATCTTGAAGCCCATGTACATCTTGTACAGGTGTCGCCGATGCATTCAGAGCCATAGCAATTGTATCAGCAATCACTTCAGCTATAATCTCCTGTCCTTGGTGCTGCATCACCAGGACTGTCACCCCCTTGCCATCTTCCAAGCATATCGAGAAGGTAGTGGTATTTCCTGAGATTTTAGGGAATAGCTGTTCAGTTGATACTGTTACCTCTCGAACGCTAGGATTTGTTCTTGCTGGCACTTGCATTTCGGTGGTGGAGAACATTGGCCCTGCTCTTTCTAGCAAATTGACTGATCAAGCCACTTACTCCAGGTGGCTCATTGTNTGTGCTGCCCTAAGTGGGAAATTTCCAATGAGTCTTCCACAGTTGATATTCTTGGAAATTGAAAAGAGGTTCATTGAAAGTGAACGTGGAAAACGAGCTCTCCCCTTCCCCTGCCTAATCAGAAAGTTGTGTAAATGGGCAAGGATAGCATGGTACGCCAATGATACACTCTGGCATGCCCCGATTGCCTCATGGCACAAAATGATGAAGGATAGGACTCCTGCCACTACATAGA